>WSFP011444506.1:0-20277 GCA_009831015.1 Picea engelmannii | reverse complement strand
AGGGTACTACACCAGTTTCGGGTTGGAGACAAAGTCTAGTTACATTTGCAGAAGGAGCATCTCACGGGGCCCCATCGGAAGCTCCACCCACTTCGCTATGGGCCTTACACTATCACCAAGGCTGTGGGTAGCAATGTTTTTTAGCTCAACACTCCACCTGTCCTTGGCCTTCACCCAGTGTTCAATGTGGACCTCCTTCGGCCATATTTTTCACCATTATTTGACACCTGAGAGATCACAGAACAACTGACAGCAATAAAGCTCAACCCTGACTGCATGGAATAAGCATCCACTGATCAAATAGTGGACACACAGGTCAAGGGCACTCGCCAGCAGAGGATCTAGCTTTATCGGGTTGTCAAGGCAGGGCAACTCCTACACCAAGGCAAGTGGCTCACCTAGAGATAAATCCAACAAAATTTTCCTCAGCTGATGGGGGAACTCAATGCTGTTACACATCAAAATTACTCATTGTGATGATGGCCTAGTGTCATCATTACCAAATGTCGCACATGTCACATTTCGCCCACAAGTGTCGCAAACATCATACTATCGTCTTGCCTATGTTGTGTCTCAGACGACATTATCAAGAACACTTACAAGACACCTCAAAAAAACTAGTTTTGAAGATAAGAAGTCATTTGCCAAAGAGTACAAGTCTTTTGCCACTGAGAAAACCACTAAAAAATCAATTTTGGAAGGCATCGCTCCCCTATACATTGTCAGGGAGTGTCAACACTATGTGACCTCTTTTGGGGGAGCATTCCAACGCTTTGTGCCCCATTCTGAGGGAGAACTGGCCTTTTTTGAGTGAATCTTTGGATTGTTGAGAGAAATCAGGGAAGATTCCCTTCATATCTGGAGTTGGTTGGATTTGAATCTGAGGTCAAGGCTTGATCTTAGGGAAAATCTACAACTAAAGGAAAAGAATCCTCAACTTATCCCAAGAATCTCTTAAGTGGTTAGGCCTCTCCAAGTCTATATAAGGAGGCCTCTTCATGGTGAAAGGGGAGACATTGTGAAGCATCAAACTTATGATCTCAAAAGGGAGATATCATTGAAGCATCAGCATTTTGTGTGTCGATTATTTGAGCAAGGGTCTGGACAAAGAGAGCTTGGTGAAGCTGTTGCACCTACATCCATGGTTGTAAGCATTTCACTTTGTTTTCATTAATATAAATCTATGCTTGGCATGTTTCCTACAAAGTTTGTGTACGTTTCATGAACTTGTTTCTTTTATAGATCCATTATGAAGCTAATCATGGTAGAGTAGGAAGTATGTTTCATTGTTGTTGCTCATTGTATTGCAGGACCTTCTGAAGAACTTGGAGATCAAGATCAGCCTGGATCGAGCAAGGACAAACGTCGGTAAAAAAGTATTTACTCTTATTCCTTCTTCTTCTTCCTTGGATAGTTTAGCTTCATGAAAAGGAAATTCGGTGTCCACAATAGCACTTTTTTGTCTTGGTCATAGGGGTCTAGTATTCAAGAGGAAATCCACTTGTCCGCAGGGGGATTATCCTGTAACAGAAATTGGTGACTCCACTGGGGAGGAACACTTACAAGACACCTCAAAAGACTGGTTTTGAAGAGGATAAGTCATTTGACAAAGAGTACAAGTATTTTTCCGCTGAGAAAACCACTAAAAAATCAATTTTGGAAGGCAACGCTCCCCTATACACTGTCAGGGAGTGCCAATGCTCTGTGACCTTTTTTGGGGGAGCGTTCCAATGCTCTATGCCCCATTCTGAGGGAGTGCTAGACTTTTTTGAGTGAATCTTTGGATTGTTGAGAGAAAGGAGTAAGGAAACTCAAAGGATTGGTTTAGTGCAAAGGTTCAATGGAGGAGAAGTCATGTCTGCCTAGTGCAGAGGTTCAACGGAGGAGAAGTCATACCTTGAAAGTATTTATCACTCAAGCGTAGGTATGCTTGCCTTGGGTTTGAAACATGTCATTATATTTTTTTGATGATTGTGTGCAAATTCTATCAGGTTTTCTGAGTCTGTACCCTTGCTTGAGAAAGTCTACAAAGTACTTAAGTCATCAATTCTCATCTTCTAACTTCACACTTTGGGGGGCAATCTATTACACATCAAAATTACTCATTGCGATGATGGCCTAGTGACGAATGACCAAATATCGCAAGTGTCGCATTTCGCCCACAAGTGTCGCAAACATCATACTGTCATCTTGCTTATGTTGTGTCTCGGATGACATTATCAAGAACACTTACAAGACACCTCAAAAGAGTGGTTTTGAAGAGGAGAAATTATTTGACAAAGAGTACAAGTCTTTTGCACTGAGAAAACCACTAACAAATCAATTTTAGAAGGCAGCACTCTCCTATACATTGTCAGGGAGTGCCAATGCTCTATGACCTCTTTTGGGGGAGTGTTTCAACGCTCTATGCCCCATTCTGAGGGAGCGCTCACCTTTTTTGAGCGAATCTTTGGATTGTTGAGAGAAAGGAGTAAGGAAACTCAAAGGATTGGTTTAGTGCAGAGGTTCAGTGGAAAAATGCATGCAAAGATAAAATGTCATGTTCAAGGGCGACTATAAGAGTTACTAGTAATGTCTCCAGCCTTTGATGATCATTATGAAGTTAAGCCACTAGCTTTTCAAGCTTGGGGCATACCGAGCATGGTCTTAGTTCCTTCTCATGCTTGAAAAAACATGAGAACGCAACCGAGTAAACTTTTATCACTTTTTCAGGCTCGCATGGATATACGAAAAAGGAACCCATTGGAGTCTCCTTTAAGATCTTTTCAGACTCTCTAAACATGAAAAGATTGTCGAGTGATCTTGCTTCCTTTCACACTCGTTAAAAGGTTTGAAAGGGAATCTTTCTAGTGGTATTTTATCTCTTTTTCGGCCTCGCGAGACTAACATTACGAAAAAGGACAACACTGGAGTCATCTTTAAGTTCTTTTCAGACTCTCTAAACATGAAAAATCACTGAGTTTACCTTCTTTGGACTCGTTAAAAAAATCATACATTGAAGGGCCCATACGAGACCAAACCCTTACCTCTTCCAGTTCGTTAAACAAAGGAAGAGGGACTTACCGAAGGTGAGTTATATCAAGCATGTGTTACCCTCCTTGAGCTCATTAAATTAAAAAGAGGTACTCGTTTATCTGGATGGGGAAAAAATTGAAGGAAGCAAGCCAATAAGTTTTTGAGAACATTACTAGTAACTCTTACAGTCGCCCTTTAATACAACATTTTATCTTTGCAGACATTTTTCCGTTGAACCTCTGCACTAAACCAATCCTTTGAGTTTCCTTACTCCTTTGGGTCACCCGACGAAAGTCACTGTGTCCACTGCATCATCATGTTTTGGTCCATGTCACGTTTCTTGTGTTGTGCCTCATTTTTCAAGGGAAATATCTACCTCGAGAGTCAACCATAGCAAATTCATGCTTCAATACACATGTCAGTCTATGTTCATTCGATCCACCAATTACATCTATGTGTCAGTTTTGTGTCATTGATGGGGGATACACCAAGGCCCTCCTTCGACGAGTCTATTCCTGTCGACTTCAGCACATTATCCAGGAGCTAGACTTAGAAACTAGTTAGTACCTTGGGACCTGCATGCCTCAATGGTAGGCCTCCTTGCATCCGACAGTGGGTTTACATCATTAACCTCTGATCTGATGATTCCATGGATGTTCGACTTCAGCTCATCCATTCACATTCGTTGGAATGTACTAGAGTAACTTGGGAATCATTGACATCAATGGTGATTTCCCTCATGCTTATTAACGGTTTACCTCATTGACCGGCAATCATGTGGTTTCTGCCATGTTCAACGTCAGGACATCTATTCATATGGTTAGATTCGTACTACATCGGGATCGGTAAAGAAGACCCTAGGTTGAGTCATCACTCTTATCTATACTTTTCCCGGGTTGCGATGAAGTTTCTTTTGAACATTGACACATATACTGTTACATAGATCCACTTTTTATTGGTCGTGGCTATGTCTTGTCGTCTCATAGATCCACTGTGTATTCTTCATGGCTATGATCGGTTCAGGTCATAGGAGTATAAATCCACATTGTATCTTTAGTGGCTACACCTTTTTGTCAATATAATTATGGATCCGCAGTGTATTTTACGACGGCCATACCTTGAAAGTCTTTATCACTCAAGCTTAGGTATGCATGCCTTGGGTTTGAAACATGTCATTATATTTGTTTGATGGTTGTGTGCAACTTCTATCAGGTTCTCCAAGTCCGTACCCTTGCTTGAAAAAGTCTACAAAGTACTTCAATTATCAGTTCTCGTCTTCTAACTTCGCACTTTAGGGGGCAATCTGTTACACATAAAAATTACTCATTGCGATGATGGCCTAGTGTCGTCATTACTAAATGTCGCAAGTGTCGCATTTCGCCCACAAGTTTCACAAACATCATACTGTCGTCTTCCCTATGTTGTGTCTCGGACGACATTATCAAGAACGCTTACAAGACACCTCAAAAGATTGGTTTTGAAGAGGAGAAGTCATTTGACAAAGAGTATAAGTCTTTTGCCACTGAGAAAACCACTAAAAAATCAATTTTGGAAGGCAACGCTCCCCTATACACTGTCAAGGAGTGCCAATGCTCTATGACCTCTTTTGGGGGAGCGTTCTAATGCTCTGTGCCCCATTCTGAGGGAGCACTGGCCTTTTTTGAGCGAATCTTTGGATTGTTGAGAGAAATTAGGGAAGAATCCCTTCATATCTGGAGTTGGTTGGATTCAGATATGAGGTCAAGGCTCGATCTTAGGGAAGATCCACAACTAAAGGAGAAAAATCCTCAACTTATCCCAAGAATATCTTAAGTGGTTAGGCCTCTCCAAGCCTATATAAGGAGGCCTCTTCATGGTGAAAGGGGAGACATTGTGAAGCATCAAAATTATGATCTCATAAGGGAGATATCATTGAAGCACCAACAGTCTGTGTGTGGATTATTTGAGCAAGGGTCTAGACAAAGAGAGCTTGGTGAAGTTGTTGCACCTACATCCATGGTTGTAAGCATTTCACTTTGTTTTCATTAATATAAATCTATGCTTGGCTTGTTTCCTTTAAAGTTTGTGTATGTTTCATGAATTTTTTTGTTTTATAGATCCATTATGAAGCTAATCATGGTAGAGTAGGAAGTATGTTTCGTTCTTGTTGCTCATTGTATTGCAGGACCTTCTGAAGAACTTAGAGATCAAGATCAGCCTAGATCGAGCAAGGACAAACGTCGGTAAAAAGTTATTTACTCTTCTTCCTTCTTCTTCCTTGGATAGTTTAGCTTCATGAAAAGGAAAGTCAATGTCCACAATAACACTTTTTTGTCTTGGTCATAGGGGTCTAGTATCCAAGAGGAAATCCACTTGTCCGCGGGGGGATTATCCTGTAACAGAAATTGGCGACTCCACTGGGGAGGAACTTTGATTTTTGATTCCTTTCCTAGGTCTTGTTTTGTCCGTTGCTCATTTTTTGACCTTCTTCATACTGTGTTTCTGATCCTTAGATGTGTTGTTGGATCTTGGATTCATCTTACACACTGAATTTTTTTATTTTTCCTGAGTTTTTTTTTATTTTATTTTGGGCAAAATTTTGAGTTCTGAGAGGCCAACACTCCCCTACCTTTACCACCAGGGCATTGGCACTCCCTTGCAAGCTCCCACAGAGCATTGCAAAGCTCTGGTACCCTTGACACCAGAGCGCTGACCCTTTTTCTACAAAAATCTTCTTGGGAGTAGTTTTTCGCAGTCTTCTTTTTGTTGATTCATCTACTTAGGGTTTATACTATCTTAGTGTGTCCTTGTTTAGCCTCCAATTATTTGATTTCTAAGGATTAATGATGTTTTGTTTGGATTTTTGACATCTATTTTCCTTTCTTTGAGTCACTCTTCTTCCCTGACATTTGGAGTCAATCTATTGCTTTCTCACTTATCTGATTGATTGAAAGCTGTTGTAAGGAAATTCAAAGATCTTTTCACTATTTCATTTTGATCTTTGAGGTCTTTTCTCCAAGCATTTCCTCCTGTCTGGATTTGGTTTTCTTTTGTCTAGTTTGATCACAACAAGGGTGTGTTTTTGTTTATGTGAAGTTTGCTTCGCGGTTGCTTAAATCTCACAAATCTTGAAGTTTGATTAACATAAGAAGCTTTACATCAAACTGATTATCAATCACATATAAACGTTTTAGCATTGTATCAGATTTTTTATTGCGGACTATTGCATGAGGTCGTTGCATATTAGTATTTGAAAGTGAAAGGAAAATCCTTCCCCTTCCCTTAAATAGACATTCATTGAAAGAAAAGGTTGTTTATCAATTCTTATGCATGTTTTGGGAATTGAGTCATGATATCATCAGTTTTCACTCTCATACACCTCTGAGTAAACAACAACCTTATTATCAAGCGCTTAACTAAAATTCATCAGACATTTTTACATTTTCTGTTAGCAAACCTACATTAGCTTAAGGTGTAGGGCTTTGGAATAGGTTGAAAGAATAACTTTCCAAAGCTATCAAGCAAACATTAACATCTTGCGATAGGGAGAGCAAATCCAATTGTCGTCTAGGCTTTCTGGGATCCCCCTCTCACACAGGGGTTATGCACGAGGTTGCGTTCGGGAGAGTTATGGAGATTATCCCTCCGTGGTTCAACCATTCATAGTAGTCAGATCGTATATTGGGGGTTCTTCTTGAGGTTCAATTGTCTTCATTTGGTCTCGGCTCTTCGTGAATTCTGAATCCATTCAGGATCCTCTGGAGTTCTACCGGTCCATTTGTCCTCAGTTCTCTCGAAGGATTTTGGACTTGTTATCCTGCCCATACATTCGGACTGGATTGTCGATTGTACCCGCCTAGGGGATGACTGTGATTTGGTGACCTTCGTAGCCATAATCTTCAGGGTCTTACACGAGGTGACAGTGAAGCGAAGTCTCACTATACCTGGAATAGATGTTGGTCAAACTCACTCGGGCTCCTTGGAAGGTAAATCCACATTTACTGCGTGGAAGCTTGCACCAAGGCGTAAGTCCGTTAAGCAGGTCGCCAAGGTAACTGATCCACCTGCTCTATCACCGCCCCTTCCTATATTGATCTCGTGATGTTGTTTTTCAACACCAAATAGTGGTTTCATTGTGGGAAGTTTTGTTTGATTGTTTTCTTTTCAATTCATAGCGTGTGTTGTTTTTTTTACTTAGTGGAACTTAGGTCGAGTCAGTGTTAATGGCATAAACTCCTGGGAGTACCAATGGAGGAACCCCTTGTCCGGGGAAACCTTTCACCTTTCCTTCTTTTGGAAACTTTGGTCCTCCATACATTGCCACACTGAGTCTTCCAGGACTCACCATCAAATTATCGGTTTGGTTATTCCCCACTCCGGTGATCTCGAATCCTCCTAGTGCTTCAGCTGCACCTAATACTTCAGATGTCAGTACGCCACCCACACATCAATGTTGTGTCGACTTTTCGCCTTCTTCACCCATCAAGTCTCCTTCCTTTTCTCCTTCTTCGCCTAGTGAAAGATCTAAAGCAAGTAACCAGGTTGATCAGAGGAAGAAGAAACAGAAAGAGAAGAAGAAGAAGAGCCCCAAAAGGACCGAGTCTCCAACCATATCAGATATTAGATCTAAGCAACTAGTTATTGTTAATAGTACTGGGAGTGTTGATGAGGTCAACAAGATTAAAATGAAGAATCTGAAACCCAAATTCCCTTGTAGTCTTTGTAAGGGTGATCATTTTCTGAGGGATTGCCCTAGTATTCCCAAGGTCTTAGAAATGTGGTCCTCCACGTCATCGACCCCTTCTAGACATGTTGGTGGCACCTCGTCAACTAGTGATGTTAAGTTTGGTAAGAAGAAGACAACTGTCAAATTTCCCTGTATGTTATGCGAAGGTGATCATTATTCTCACCTTTTTCCTCGTATGGACGAGGCTTCTTCTCTTTTGAAAAAGCTTCAATTTCCAATCAGTTATCGTAAGATTTCTCCCAACCCATCGTTAGTTGATGGACTGGTCAATCTAGTTCCATCCCCAGTCAATCTGGTTGATCAAGTGGTCAATCTAGTTTCATCCTCGGTTGAACCACTAACCCAAATGGTTGATCTATTTCCACCTGTCGACCCCATTCTCCCCTTGGATAATGAACCCAAGTGGTCGATTTGATGTCATTATCGATCGATCCCACTCCTCCATTGAGGAGTGCCAAAGTGGTTGCTCTGGTTACTTCATCGGTCAATCCCACTCCACCTCTGACGAGTGCCAAAGTGGTCGATCTAGTTTTGCCATCGATCGATCCCACTCCTCCATTGAGGAGTGCCAAAGTGGTTGCTCTGGTTCTGCCATCGGTCGATCCCACTCTTCCTCTGAAGAGTGTCAAAGTGACTGATCTAGTTCCTTCCTCGGTCAGTCCCACCCTTCATCCAAACAGTGCCAAAGTGGTTGTTCCAGTTACTTCATCAGTCAATCCCACTCTTCCTCTGAAGAGTGCCAACATGGTTAATCTGATCCCATCAACGATTGACCCTACTCTCCCTCTAGAGAGTAAGCCCGATTTTGCCCACGTTTTTCTCATTGATATAGAATCTACCGTGTTGAGGGGCATTCCTCTTTCTCCCATGAAACCCCCTCCAAGTAATGAGGCCATCCTTTTTTATTGGAGTGCGCTAACTGGACCTCGTCTTTCTTCTCACATTCCTTTCAATATTACAGTACAAGTTTGTGGTCGGGTCGTTCCTCAGACACTTATAGTTGAAGGTTCGTCCGTTAGTATTTTGCCCTCAATTGCTTGGCAAGCTTTGGGTTATCCTCAGCTTGTGCCAGTTACCCAGACTCTGTTCTCTTTTAACAGAAGAACCAGTCATCCTTTAGGGATCCTTCCTCAGTTTCCCGTAACTTTGGGAGGGAAAACTGTCTTCATTGATGTCATGGTAGTCCAAGACCCCTTGGATTTCAATTTACTCCTTGGGCAGGATTATGTCTATGCCATGAAAGCCATTGTGTCCACTATTTTTCGTGTGATATATTTCCCTCACGATGGAAGAATTGTGACTATTGATCAACTTTCATTCATTGGTCCTGACTGGATTACCTCCCTAAATGGTTCTTATATGCAGACAGTCTCGCCCCCGCCACATGTTAATTATGTGACGTTGTCTCCCATGACTTCAACTTCCGATGACTTAGATATGGTAGTTGACATGGTGATCTCTTCAGTAGGGCTTTTGGAGCCTGATCTCCTTACCCCTGATGGGACCCTCGACATGTGTCCCTTCCGGAGTATTCTTCTTCCATCCAGTGAAGATCTTTTGGAAGCCATGACCGAGTTTTGTCCCTTGACATGGTGTCCTTCCAGAGCATTATCCTCTTGGAAGTTGTGATCAAGAAGAGGCTACGAGCATAGTTTCACTTCTATGTGGAAAGCTCGTTAAAAAATGAAACAGAGGCTACGAGAATAGTTTCTCTTCTCTGTGGAAAGCTCGTTAAAAAATGAAACAAAGATCTTCAGCATATTTTTTTTCTCTCTGTAGCAAGCTCGTTAAAAAATGAAACAGAGATCTAGGGATTAAACTAGGAGCCTTAAGCATAGTTATTTTCCTGTGTCAAGCTCATTTAAAAAATGAAACATTCACCTCTCCTCTCAGGTCGAGTCTTTCGCCAGATCTCGTAGATGTCGAGTCGAGTCTTTCGTTAGGTCTCGTATCTGAAACTTCATTTCATCCACATGTATCCTTTTTTCTCCATCTAGTAGAGAAATTGGTGACAACCTCAAAGTCGGTGAATGAATTGAAGCTTGGGGGGCATGTCTCCAGCCTTTGATGATCATTCTGGAGTTAAGCCACTAGCTTTTCAAGCTGGGGCCATACCGAGCATGGTCTTAGTTCCTTCTCATGCTCGAAAAAACATGAGAACGCAACCGAGTAAAATTTTATCACTATTTCGGGCTCGCATGGATATACGAAAAAGGAACCCCTGGGAGTCTCCTTTAAGCTCTTTTCAGACTCTCTAAACATGAAAATATTGTCGAGTGATCTTGCTTCCTTTCACACTCGTTAAAAGGTTTGAGAGGGGGTCTTTCGAGTGGTAGTTTATCTCTTTTTCGGCCTCACGAGACTAACATTGTGAAAAATGACAACACTGGAGTCATCTTTAAGCTCTTTTCAGACTCTCTAAACATGAAAAATCATCGAGTTTACCTTCTCTGGACTTGTTAAAAAAATCAAACATTGAAGGGCCCATACGAGACCGAACCCTTACTTCTTCCAGTTTGTTAAACAAAGGAAGAGGGAATTACCGAAGGTGAGTTATATCAAGCATGTGTTACCCTCCTCGAGCTCGTTAAATTAAAAAGAGGTACTCGCCTATCTAGATGGGGAAAATTTTAAAGGAAGCAAGCCAAGAAGTTTTTGAGAACATTACTAGTAACTCTTACAGTCGCCCTTGAACACAACATTTCATCTTTGCATGCATTTTTCCGTTGAACCTCTGCACTAAACCAATCCTTTGATTTTCCTTACTCCTTTGGGTCACCCGACGAAAGTCACTGTGTCCACTGCATCATCATGTTTTGGTCCATGTCATGTTTCTTGTGTTGTGCCTCAGTTTTCAAGGGAAGTATCTGCCTCGAGAGTCAACCATCAAAATTCTTGCTTCAATACCTGTGTCAATCTATGTTCATTTGATCCACCAATTACAACTCTGTGTCAGTTTCGTGTCGTTGATGGGGGATACACCAAGGCCCTCCTTCGACGAGTCTATTCCTGTCGACTTCAACACATTACCCAGGAGCTAGACTTAGAAACCAGTTAGTACCTTGGGACCTGCATGCCTCAATGGCAGGCCTCCTCGCTTCCAACAGTGGGTTTACATCATTGACCTCTGATCGGATGATTCCATGGATGTTTGAATTCATCTCATCCATTCACATTCGTTGGAATGTACTAGAGTACCTTGGGAATCATTGACATCAATGGTGATTTCCCTCGCGATTGTTAACAGTTTACCTCATTGACCGGTAATCAAGTGGTTTCTGCCATGTTCGACGTCAGCACATATATTCACATGGTTAGATTCATACTACATCGGAATCGGTAAAGAAGACCCTGGGTTGAGTCATCACTCTTATTTGTACTTTGCCCAGGTTGCGATGAAGTTTCTTTTGAACATTGACACATATATTGTTACATAGATCCACTTTGTATTGGTCGTGGATATGTCTTGTCGTCTCGTAGATCCACTGTGTATTCTTCGTGGCTACGATCGGTTCAAGTCATAGGAGTATAGATCCACATTGTATATTCAGTGGCTATACCTTTTTGTCAATATAATTATGGATTCGCAGTGTATTTTATGGCGGCCATACCTTGAAAGTCTTTATCACTCAAGCGTAGGTATGCCTGCCTTGGGTTTGAAACATGTCATTATAGTTGTTTGATGGTTGTGTGCATCTTCTATTAGGTTCTCTGAGTCTGTACCCTTGTTTGAAAAAGTCTACAAAGTACTTTAGTCATCAGTTCTCGTCTTCTAACTTCGCACTTTCGGGGGCAATCTGTTACACATCAAAATTACTCATTGCGATGATGGCCTAGTGTCGTCATTACCAAATGTCGCAAGTGTCGTAAACATCATATTGTCGTCTTGCCTATGTTGTGTCTTAGACGACATTATCAAGAACACTTACAAGACACCTCAAAAGACTAGTTTTGAAGAGGAGAAGTCATTTGACAAAGAGTACAAGTCTTTTGCCACTGAGAAAACCACTAAAAAACAATTTTGGAAGGCAACGCTCCCCTATACACTGTCAGGGACTGCCAACACTCAGTGACCTCTTTTTGGGGAGCGTTCCAACACTCTGTGCCCTATTCTGAGGGAGCGCTGGCCTTTTTTGAGCGAATCTTTGGATTGTTGAGAGAAATCAGGTAAGAATCCCTTCATATCTGGAGTTGGTTGGATTCAGATCTGAGGTCAAGGCTCGATCTTTGGGAAGATCCACAACTAAAGGATAAGAATACTCAACTTATCCCAAGAATCTCTTAAGTGGTTAGGCCTCTTCAATCCTATATAAGGAGGCCTCTTCATGGTGAAAGGGGAGACATTGTGAAGCATCAAATTTGTGATCTCATAAGGGAGATATCATTGAAGCATCAACATTCTGTGTGTGGATTATTTGAGAAAGGGTCTGGACAAAGAGAGCTTGGTGAAGCTGTTGCACCTACATCCATGGCTATAAGCATTTCACTTTGTTTTCATTAATATAAATCTATTATTGGCTTGTTTCCTTTAAAGTTTGTGTACGTTTCATGAACTTGTTTCTTTTATAGATCCATTATGAAGCTAATCATGGTAGAGTAGGAAGTATGTTTCATTGTTGTTGCTCATTGTATTATGGGACCTTCTAAAGAACTTGGAGATCAAGATCAGCCTGGATCGAGCAAGGACAAACGTCGGTAAAAAGGTCTTTACTCTTCTTCCTTCTTCTTCCTTGGATAGTTTAGCTTCATGAAACGGAAAGTCAATGTCCACAATAGCACTTTTTTGTCTTGGTCACAGGGGTCTAGTATCCAAGGGGAAATCCATTTGTACATAGGGGGATTATCCTGTAACAAATGCAATGGAGACCATTGCTTCCTAAGGGGGGAGGATTGATCCAAGTGGATATTGGTGGCCACCCACCTATTCTAACTAGCTCCTCTTGTCCATTTTTTAATTCAACATGTTCTTTTGTACTTCTTTGTAATTGTGGGTTCTACACTTATTGGGTTGTCTGAAGCCCTATACATGTTTCAGGTGGATATTGGTGGCCTCTCACCTAATCCAACTGGCTTATTTTGTATGTTTTCATGTCAACACATCTTGTTGTACTCCCAGGGCCCTTTTGGAGCCCTAAACAATGTTTTTTTGGCTCACCACAGTCAAAATTTAAACGGAGTCACAGTTTGACAGCGTAATGTGTAGTTCTCTTAAAGACCTTTTCAACGGGCTATCACGCACCTAAAACAAAGGTCACATGCAAAAGTTACGACCCCAGGAAGTTGACGTACCAACTTACCCATCGAAGCCCACATGACTTTTGGCATTTCACCTCCTAGGGTTAGGATTTTGGATGTCTAGGGTTTTGGCATTCATGAGTAATATCAAAAATGCCTCTGGAGCCTCATTGTAATCATTCTTCTCAGATGGATGTGTGTAGCAGTCGTATCTCTTCTCATAGATAAATACCACCATTCAAGCAAGTGTTTCAATTCTGTAGTTTTACAATTTCAACCTATTTCGTTTATTCAATAGAAGATATTTCTCACTGGATATATGTGTTGTTCTTCATATCTTTGTGTTTATTGTATTCAGTCTGTTAATCAGTTTGTTCCGCTCCTAATTCCGGATTAGATGTGCTTAATTTTAAAGTCATACTCACTAAGGAATTTAAGCCATCTAGTTTTCCTAACATTTAGTGTTGGTTGTCCAAACAAATGTTTCATACCACAATGGTCTGTCCTCTCAAGGGATTCACCTTGTTGACCAATATTTTATCACGTTCATTCAAATAGGGGGGTTTTAAATTGTGAAAAATAAGGTCAATATATTGTAGGTATTGGGGGGGGATGCAGGATATCAAGGGGTTTATAGGTATTGGGGAGTATAAAAGAGGTATCTAGTAAAAATAATTATTTTTATTGGAAACATATATTGGGAGGGGTGTTCAACATAAGGATTTTGTGCGGTATTTATCAATATCTAGCGAAATTAGGGGTATTCTTTAATATCCCATGAACACGCGTGCTATGTCACAGGTTCACTAAGTGAAGACCCTATGTCTATCCTTAGCTCAAATTTCCTCCCCATGAGGTAATATCTCCACATCTTTAGCGCATGAACAATAATTGTTAATTCTAGATCATGGGTAGCATAATATTTCTCATGCTCTTTCAATTTTCTAGACTTATAACACACCACGTGATCCTTTTGTGTGAGGACTCCATCGAGCCCTTCCTTGCATGCATCAGTGCATACAACAAAATCTTCATCAAGGTCTACAATATTTGATATTGGTGCACTTGTCAAAACATCCTTCAACTCATGAAAACTCTCTTCACATTCGGACATTCAGAACTCCATTCAAATTCCATTCCCTTCTTTTGCAAAGAAGTGATTGGGCTTGCAATATTTGAAAAACATTTTATGAATCTTCGGTAGTAACCCTATAGACCCATGAATGATCTGACTTACGTGACATTTCTTGGCGTTGCCCATCCTCTAATGGCCTCTATCTTCCCGGGATCAATTGTTATCCCATCTGCTGAAATAATATGGCTCAAGTAATGAATCATCTTTTGACAAAATATGCACTTACTTAGCTTGGCATACAACTTATGCTCTATCAAAACATTTATAACCATTCTTAAATGTTTCTCACAATCCTCCTATGACTTGGAGTATATGAGTATATCATCTAGGAACATAATTACAAACTTGTCCAAGTATTCCTTGAACACTCCATTCATCAGGCACATGAAAACAGTCAAGGCATTTGATAATCAAAATGGCACTATTGTGAATTCATAATGCTCATATATTATCCTAAATGTTGTCTTGTTGATAGCTTCTTCCTTTATCCTTGCTTGATGATAACATGATCTCAAGTCAATCCTGGAAAGTATTTTTGCACCTTTCAGCTGATAAAGTATTTCATCAATCCCTAGCAAGGGATATTTGTTCTTTATGGTAACCTTATTCAACTATCTGAAATCAATACACAACCTTAAGGTTTCATATTTCTTCTTCACAAAAAGAATTGGGGCACCCCAATGTGACACACTTGGACGTATATACCCCTTCTTTAACAGTTCTTCAAACTACATCTACAACTCCTAGAACTCTGGTGTTCCCATTATGTATGGTGTATTGGACACTGGGGTAGCTCCTGACACAAAATCAATAAAGAAATCAACGTCTCTCTTTGGTGGTAGTCCTAAGATTTCCCCAAAAACATCCTCAAAATCCTTCAAGACTGGATGGCCTTCAATACTTGGCATTTTATCTTTGGTCGCCTCTTCCATATGGGCTGCAAAAAATTGACATCCCTTCCTGAAACTCTTTTTCAGCTGCATGGTTGAAATTTCTCTAACAATTATAGCTTTTGGAATCCCTTGAACACTTCCTTGTTGTGCTTCTTCATCAGGACAAGTGATTGTCTTGTTGTAATAGTCTAGGATAACATGGTGTTTTTCTAACGAATCTACACCAATTAAACAATCATGTGAACCTAATGGTATGATGTTCACATGCACCTTTATGTTGAGTCCATTCATGTCTATTGAACAATCCTTAACCAACTCACTGATTTTCCTCTTATCCCCTATGGCTAACTAAACTAACCAAGATTTCTTATGCTTACTTCTTTGTAAGTGAATTTTTTTAACAATGTTAGAGTTTGTGTAACTATGCCTAGCTTCAAAATCAATTAAATTGCTATGGGTTGGTTATCAATCTTACCTTCCACTTCAATCATGGGGAATTTATATTCTTCTTGCTTGTTGTCTAAGGCTACATAAATCCTTTGCATGTTTCCTTGCATGTCTTCCATTGTTTCATACTCCTCAATATTGTGGACAATCCTCATTCTTCCCCCCTTACAAAGGTAGTCCCTGTACAAGTGATATCCCTCACATCCCCAACACTTCATGGGTTGTTGTCTTGGCCATTTCCCAAAAGAATCTACCATCTTGGCTTCATTTTGGGCTGACCATCCTTGTTGATTTTCTTGTGAGTTGTTCTTAAAAAAGGGTGAATTAAAACCTTTTTGCCTTTACTCCTTCTTACCCTTCATCTTGTCATTCCAAGCTTTTTGGAAGATTGGCCTTCATTTGCTCTCCTCGTAAAGATTATTTGCTCTCCTTACGGGTTCCTCCAAAGTCCCAGGGTTATCATAGTGTATCTTGTCACTATAGAAAGATGGTAACCCACTCATAAATATTTGGATTTGGACCTTCTAATCCTTTACGAAGATCACATACTTCAACAACTCAAAGAATATCTTCTCGTATTCATTCATTGTCATGCTTCCAAACATGAGTTCAAAGAACTCTTTCATATTCCTTTCATAATAATGCTCTGACAAATATTTCTCTTGGAAATATTTTTTGAACTGCCTCCATGAGACCTTCTTATCATCAAGGTGTATGGCTTGCTTAAGCTGATCCCACCACATGGCTACCTTTCCTTGCAAGTGGTGGGTTGCAATTATGGTTTCCACTCTTGAGGGATAATCATGTAGCTGGAAACATTTCTTCATTTCCAATAGCCATGCTTCAACCTCTTGTCCTTTTCTATGCTCACCATTAAAAGTTGGCGGCTTGATTTTCTTGAGTTCACCTTGTAAGATGTCTGATTTAGGCCTTTTTCTCTGCCTCCTGAAAGGAGACACACTTGGGATTCTCCTTGGCCCTGAACTTACATGATATCTTCTAGTTGATTCATCTAGGGAATGATGATGCATGCTCATACTCCTTAACTGACTATCATTCCCATGATCATCCCTTCTACTATGAGGTCCAGATGTTGCCACTTGTCTAGTACTAGTTGCTTGCTTTGTGCTAGAGTCTTTATTTGCTTTCCTATGCAACATATTCAGACTCTTAAGTATGTCTTCCCAAGATTTAATAATATTTTCATTATTTTCCCTATATTTATGCACTTCCCTCTGGACACTTCTCATAGTGTCAGCCATCTCCACTGACTCCTCTCTGCCTCTTCTTCCATTGGACTCAGTCTCAACATTTCCCATGATGAAATGCAACCCTTTGATTTCCTCTTCATGGTTGTAGGACCCTTTGGAATCCTCCATATTTATAGTTCTCATATGAGAACCAAATCTGTCTTCCTGTACCTCTAATTCTGCAAGAAATGTGCATGCAACAATTGTTGTTAGAGTTATGCATAATATAAAATATTTCATAATTAGATTACACGACATTCTTCATTTCAATTTATGAAGAAACAAAATGCATTCATCCAACATTTAATTCTTTAGATACATTCCTCTCTGGAATAGCTCTCCAACAACTGTACTCATGCTTCATTATGAGTTCAACACAAAAAGTTACAACCTTCTTAAGTTGCAATTTCTATTAATTGCTCTCTTTTTTTACTGTTGCAAAAAAAAAATTATTTTATGCGAAATTGTAGTGCTCAATTCAAAATTTTGGGTCGATAGATGGATTCTCCTCCTTTAAACCTTTCCATTGATTGCTCATTTGCCTAACTCTGAGCTCTGAGCTGATAGTTATGGCTTGCATAAGTTTAGATTGTTTATCATTTTTACCCCTTATTGCTACAAATGTCTTCTCTCCCATCTTGTATAGTTTCAAGTACCCAGCTTCCAAATCTAGTTCTATGGATATCTTCTATGGTCTACGGGATTTCCATAGACTACTCTTGTGTCTCAAACTGACTTTTGGACAAGGAGTTATGCCTTCTGGAAGTAAATTGGTGCTGAAAATATACCTTGTACAGTTTCAGCTGTAATTTCCTCGTACCAGCTCTATTTTGCGCTCATAATAGCTCATTGGAAAGCCCTCACATAGTTTTTTCATTTTAAGCATTGAATATTGTGTGTAGGTACATAGATTCCTGTCGATTTCAACAACCTAAAAATGTTGTTTAGGGCCTCAAAATTCCCTTGCAAGTTGATGACCTTCAAAAACTAAAAAAATTCGTACAACATTAACTATTTTACTATTGTAACAATCTTTTTAATCCAAGCAATTGATCTTAAAATTGGGAGCAATCCCAACCATCAATCATCTAAAATTTTCCCAAGTCCATGGATAAATCTCCACCATTGATCACTAACTCGAAGCAATCTAGACCATCCATTCCCCACACTCAAAGCTCCATTGACGATCGACGATTTCCTCTGACAATCGACTTGTAAGACTTCGCAGAACTTGTTGACCCGACCATCGATGATCGAAAATTTCCTTCAGATGCATGAAACACTTCGCCATTTTTGTTGACTTGACCATCAACAATTTCACTTGGTCGAACGAAACACTTCATTGATTTTTCCAACCCGACCATCGACAATCAACAATTTATCTTGGTGACATGGCATGACAAGTATGTGCTGATTAGCATGACATGTACATGTTGACGTGGCATGACAAGTGGATGTTGACATGGAAACTTGGATGGAGTGGCATGACATGTGGATGATAACATGGCATGACACATGGATGTTGATGTGGCATGACATAGGGATGATGATGTGGCATGACACCTCATCCCCCTTCTTTCCCTTCATCAACGATCGATAAATTCTCTTGGTTGAATGAAACACTTCACAAATTTTGCCGACCTGACCATTGATGATCGACGATTTCTCTTGGTCGAACAAAACACTTCATCGATTTCATCGACCCGACCATCGTTGATTTCTCTCAGTGAACTAAATTCACTAATGAATTTAATTTTTGACCAAAATCCATGATGAATTTGGGCCATTGATCTCCAAGTCAAAATGATCTTGACCATTGATCCACCACACTTCACCCAACTCTGTTGATGAGTCTCGACCGTCGATCTATTATATTCTGCCAACTTCGAAAATTGAACTCAATCATCGATATGCTCCATTTTCCAAACTCCAAAAATGGATTTCAACCATCAATCTGCTCCATTTTGCCAAAATCCAAAAATGGATGTCGACCGTCGATCTGATCCATTTTTCCAATCTTCGAAAATGGATCTCGATTGTCGATCTGCTCCATTTTCCAACTCTTAAAAACTTATAAGTTTTTTTATCAATCTAGGATGAATATGGGTCGTTGATCTCAAAATTAAATGCGTTCTCGACCGTCGATCCATCAAACTCTCCCAACTTCTTCAACCGCCATTAAAACATAAATTTCAACCTTCTAAGTCAAATTTAACTTTGCAACCCATAGATTGATGCCCTTGATCAATTCTTCGACTATTTTGTGGGCAATTTCAACTTGAATTTGTCCATAAATTTGGGATTTCACTCCAGTTTCCCAAATTCCCCAAATCTGTTATAGATCCAAAATCTGTAATAACAAATTTTGTCAAATTTGCACTGATCTTGGCCCATACAAGCTTGGTGTTGAACCTTGAGCTTCGATACCAATTTGTAATGTTTCCCAACTTAACCGAGGAACATTACTAGTAGAATACACTTAAAAAAAATAAAAATAAAATTGCTAATGTATCATGTATCTTACCAGCTACGAGAAAACACACAGATTTAAACATGTGTTGATATCATTAATTAAATGAATCTACAACATTTTAAATAAACATGAATGCAACTAATAAATTCACTACAACAATGTATAATTCATTCTCATACACAAAGTAAAACGCAAAACAATTAAACTTGTGAAATAACTCAAAAACACAAATAAACACTTATATTTTAAAATTGTTGTGCAACCAACTGCTTGGGATGGACGTTCTACCCAATCATAGACTTGTTGTTCCATATCTCAATAACAAGCCACCCCTGAGATAGGACTAGGAATCCACATAAGAGGGTGTCTCTCACTATCCACTCACAACTTGGATAATCCCACGACCCACTAGCATTCTCCTACAACTATCCTAATTTCCAATAGCTCTCTTCCTCTCGACCTTCCCAAGCCAATGAATGTACCTCTTCACTGTCATCAGTGCATCAGGTGTCCCATTCATTTATCAGGGTCTCTCTGACACAAGTAACAATGAATCTCACTACTGAGAAACTCAAGGGAACTCACCACCAGAAGAACTACCAGGAAACAAAACAACAGGAAGCGTGTTGCTCCAGTGCAACTCACACACATGAGTTCACTCTTTAGGACTAAAAAATTAGTTCTTCTGCAAGAATGACAACTTGCTTCTTCAATATTCAACTCCATAATTCACCCTCCATTGTTTCTCTATGTCTAGTGCTCTTCTCCTCTAGTCTCTACTTGTTATTCATGTAAAAACGTGATTGTCTAATTCTTCCCCCTTGGCCATACAAATTTCCTCCCTTTTGCTTGCTTGCTTGACTTACACTCTTCCCTGAGATTATTGTACTTCATCCCCATGCTCCCAATAACTATGGGATGTGACTCTTCACACCCACCCTCCTACATGCATTCAATGATTGGGTTCTTCTACACTCAAGGGAAAATTAGAAGGTTCACGCAAAACATTAAAATCAGGAAAAATATTTGGGAATTAAACTCATGGCTAAAACCCCCCTTTCTAGACCCCTCCTGTCTTATGAATTACTCATCCCACCCCCCCC
>WSFP011444501.1:0-20277 GCA_009831015.1 Picea engelmannii | reverse complement strand
ATTGACTGTTCATTATTTATTGACCTCCTTAGTTGCATGTCTCTAGACTTAATTTGGCAATTTGCAATCTGTGATGATTTTTTACTTTGTTGTATCATTATTTGTTGTGGCAGATATCTATTCCTTGGGAAACTTAAATTCTCATGTCTAAGTCTAAAGGAACAATTTACATCTTTGTGACCAAAGTTAGAACAGTAGAAACAATATCCATAGAAAATCTCTTTGTACCTGGAAAATGGTTGTCTTCTTTGAGCAAATTGATTTCTTTCATGTTGATGATATCATGTTGAGGAAACCCATACAGGGTAAAAACCTCTTTTTCTTTATATGATAAGTAATAGTTACATTCTTTACATTATCATACATATGAGCACCAACTCATAATGAGGCTACAACCTCTATTTTGCAAGCTGCTACTTGCTGAGAGCACCAACTCTCTGTTTTCTCTAACACCCACTAGAAGGAAGCACCAACTCCCTGGTTTCTCTGGCACCAACTAGAAGGAAGTACCAACTCCCTGGTTTCTCTAGCACCGACTAGAAGGAAGCACCAACTCCCTAAGTGTTTCCAACACCAACTGGATGGAAGCACCAACTTCCAATCATACAGGCACCAACCTGTATAACAGAGAACAAGAGTTCTCCCTTACACCACCTTGCCACCCTGGTTTCTCTGGATGCAACCAGATGGAAGCTACAACTCCCTGTGTTCAAGCACCCACTTGAACCTATGAGGACAACAGTCCTCCCTAGCACCTCCCAACCACCCTGGAAAATAAATATTTGCTTCTGAAACTTATTACAGTGATATGATGTTCAACAATGGCTTACTAGACTCATCATTGTTCTGCTGCATTTTGTTACTCTGTTTGCCTCACTGCCTTCCTGCACATATGACTTGCGCTGTCTGTTCTTCTACCATTTATACTCTTTGCACCATGTCCCTTCAATGCAACCTTCCTCTACTGTGTATTTCTGCTCCTGTGCTTTGCCTCCTTGCTCACACTTCAATCCTTCTACACAGCGACCACATCAACTCCAACAACAATAGAAACCCTTCTCTTCTCTGTACCATGTATATATTACTTCTGTGCATCTTTTGCATGCAATATTCGCCATTCCTCTGCATGCTCATACTATGCCAATCTCCTCCACCTCTCAAGTGCTCTGCGTGATCATCATCATAACTCTTCAGCTTCTCTGGTCGTTTTCCCATGCGTTCAACATCACTGGATGTTATGTTGATATTCCTCAGCCTCTTTGGCAGTTGAGACTCTTCGTCTTCTCTGTGATAGTCGAGCTCACCTTCTCTGTTTTAGTTACAGGCTTCCACGCTCATCCATCTGTCAATCCCTTCTAAGAATAGTCTTCCTTCACTTAGACAAAGCTTGGAGACTCTTCATCTCCTCTAGCAATCACACAGGGGTCTCTTCGAATTCTCTAGAAGATGCCATCAATGGTTTCTGGCAGTTTCATTGTTTCGTGCATCAGTAGCCCTCCAATCAACACTTGATCTGACGGTTCAGATTACATCACAATTTCACATATCGCGATATCAGGATTCCTGATGTCAATAATCTTTGACATGTCCAACTCTCGATCCCCGAAACTTCAACAAGGACTGGGATCAATGGTCCATATTCAAACTTAATCTGACGGCTCAGATTACATCGCGATTTCACATATCATGATATCGGGATTCCTGATGTCAATAATATTTGACATGTCCAACTCTCGATCCCTGAAACTCCGACAAGGACTGGAATCAACGGTCCAGATTCAGCCTTAATTTGACGGCTCAGATTACATCGTGATTTCACATATCGCAATTTTGGGATTCCTGATGTCAATAATATTTGACATGTCCAAATATCAATCCCCGAAACTCTGACAAGGACGGGAATCAACGGTCCAGATTCAACCTTAATCTGACGGCTCAGATTACATCGTGATTTCACATATCACGAAATCGGGATTCCTGTGGTGAATGTTCTTTGACAACTTCAACACTCGATCCTCGAAACTCCGACATGGACTAGAATCAACGGTTTAGATTTGATCTTGATTCAACGGCTGCGATTTAAGTCACGATTTTTCATATCACGAAATTGCGATTCCTGTTACATTGTTTCTTTGACATCTCCAACACACGATCCTCGAAACTCCGACATGGTATAAGTCTGTTGACGTCACATGTGTTAAATAACTGCCACGTGTCAACCTAATTCGTGACTTACATGTGCTTGGCATGTTGAATCAGTCTGACACTTGTCATTACCTGGTTGTGCCAAGTGTTCCTAGCTGACGTGGTTTGCTGACGTGAGTCGGATCGGTCTAGATCACATCTTGATCTGACGGTTCAGATTCAGTCGGGGTTTTTCATATCGCGAAATAGGGATTTCTGTGGATGATATTACTTGTCATCTCCAACTCTCGATCCCCGAAACTTCGACAAGGAGTCGGATCAACGGTCCACATAACCCCCTAAGATGGACGGTCCTCCTGCTTTCAGGATTTGTGAGCCCTCTACTCCTTGCACTTTTAAAGATCGTGCAGGTTTTCCTCGATCCAACGGTGGTCGGACCCTGCGCTCAGATCTGATGCCTGAGATCTATCCTCCTCTTCAGCGTGCTCTTCTTGTCTTTATTCAGATCTGACGGCCCTCATGTTGTCGGGAATTTTGGTTGGGATCCAACGATCAGAAATGCTTCTCAGGCCTTCGATCATTTTTTCAATGTTGTGTTGCCTTCGATCATTCGATCTTCCTGAACTTATCTTCTCTTTGGTTGTTGATCATTGTTGTTGTACTCAAGCCATCATCACTATTGTCCTTTCTAGTGTTGCCTTCGATCATTCGATCTTCCTGGACTTATCTTCTATTTTCCTATTGATCATCGGTGTTGTACTCAAGCCATCATTACTGCTATACTTGCCATCAATGACAAGCTTACACTGCCTGTAAAACATACCAAACATCCTCTGCACTATCTCTTCTGATCTTATCAAGGTTGCTCTGCAGCTTCTTCCCAAAATACTTCTGGGGCCCGTCTGTTACATTCTTCCTGTATTCATGCCATCTTCATTGTTGTACTTTCCATCAATGACAAGCATATGCTACCTGTTAAACATTTTTAATAAAAACATCATTCAAAATCAAAACAAATGGAGGGAAGCAACAATGCTCATATTTGTGTCCAATGCAAAAGAAAAAACATGTAGTTGCATCATGATAAGAGTGAATGTAAGCATGTGGGCTCAAAATATCTCCTTGAGATGGGTCATTTTCTTCTTTGAATGTTTCCTCTAACCCTAAGGATGAAGAAACCTTATCTCTTTGGTGAAATAAAACAAGTAAACATGAGGAAAATGGATAGTATAGATGAAAGAGAAAGTTGTATGATCCCAAGTTCATTCCTATAGCATAACCTTGCAATGTAATTATGCTAAGAATTCATATAATGTGATTATTAATCATGTAATTGTGTCTTGATTAATAAAAATACCAAACAGTTGAATGAGAGAGAACATCCTTGAAATTACTGGCCATGATACACAAGTGGGAATTGATGAAGTAGGAATTGATTGAGTGGTTGGGAAAAGTGGAGTTGAGATGTTTTTATGAATAAAAAAGGAAGCTTGTTTAGAAATCCAACTTATGCTTGCAAGGCATAAACATAGACCTACCAACGTACTAGACCTGTATGGATCCACATGAGCTATTATGAGGGACAAGACTGGTGGTTGAGGCAGTTAATAATTGTTGACGGTTTTGACTTCTTGAAGAAGGAAAGGATCAGCTGAAATAACCTAACGCAGAGGACACCATAGATTTCCCCTTCAAGAATTCAGACCCCAAAACAGTAGGGCATGTCTGTAGGAAGCCACAGTAAACCCAAGGGATTAGGGAAGTAGAGACAAAAGGTGTAAAAACACCACCAGATGACCAAGAGGAAGAGAGATATATTGTAAGGCTATTAAGATGTGCACACATACAAACATAGACATAAAACAAGAGGAGATAATAGTTATTCACTGAGAGTGGCATCAAAAGAACACTCTAAGAAAGAGTACAAAAGAGACAAGTTTGCAAGCTAAGAGCACAGTGAGAAGAGGTGTTCATTTGTGTGGATTTAAGAGAAGAATAAAGTGGAGAGATTTACATGAAGAAAATAGGAAGCTTGTTCAATTTTATGATGGTCACCCTGAAACAAAGAAAACTCGGATCTGGACTGGACCAAAATAGGGCTACAACTTGGTATTTACTGGATAAGGGACTCTCTTGTGTAGAGGAAATCTAGTTTATAAACTTCCTAATAAACCTGTAGAGACCCTGAGCTCAGTGGGAAAGGGGAAACTTTTGTTGTTGTTAGAGGAGTGTTGGTTACTATTCTTCTATACTATCTGAGTTTATTGACCCAGGTTTCATGTCTATTTGGGCTTCCAACAAAGCCTCTAAAACTATCGGCCCTCCTGGTAAACCAAAAGGCAACACAGCACAAAGAATGCTTTGTGCAGTCTCACCTGAGATAACTTTAATGGGTGGCTATAAGAATCAAGTGTTTACAGCCTAGGATTGAGTGTGATATAAGAGAGATATATATTGAACCATTTATTATAACTTGTAAACACGGTATATTGTTATTGACGAATAAGAAGAAAATATAACAACTCATTCATTCAACATAATAATAATTTTTGAAGACAATAAAGATATGCATGAATTCATCACATAACATAGATGTTATCGTGGTTCACCCCCTCCTGGGATACATCCACAAATATTTGTCTCTCAGCTCTTTTATTATCGTATTTCCGCATCTACAGTGTCGCATGCTTACAACTCCCCTTGGTTGAGTAAGATCTATATGAGGAGACTAGATCGCACCAGGATTCTCATCCTGTGATATAACCCTCAAGATATACCCTCCTTCATCCTCTCTAGCTCAACATCTTATACAAAAATGGATTATACAACAAAATATTACATATTGCATCAACTCATGCCTAGCTAAACAGTCACAATAATAATATGAACCCCCTATGATACCTAAGTATCTATATTTATACACTTTTGTCTCTTTAGCCATTACAATACATTACCAAAACCCTAACCTTACCATCGTTAGGTCTTCTTCTTCATGAATGCGTGTTGTTCTTTCTTCCAGCTGTCATTTTCCTCGTGCATGATTTCTTTCCCAAAATCGTCTTAATTTCCCACTTTGGCCTACCTCCAACAGGCCCCCAACACTAACATGTGGCGTGTCCTGAGCCACCTAAACTTTGTGTGCTTCCTCTATCTCCTTGGTGATCACCTAGACCTTTTCCTTGAGCTCTGTTGCCTGTGTCTCCACTTGCGCAGTCTTCCCATTGAAGGTGTCCACTAGATGTGCTGCAATTTCTTCATTGATCAAGTCCACACACTCTATCTGGGTCTGTTCTATATGTGCCTTGGCTTCCTCTGCTTGTGCCAGGACTTCTGCTACCCATTCTTGCAACGGTTCCATTTGAGCCTACCACTCTTGTTTCTTTTTTTGTGTAGTGGTGAGCTCTGCCTGCAATATCTTCATTTCCTCTGCCCCTTTAATGCGTTCTGTGATTGGCGTTGTCTTCTGCCATTGCTTAAGGTCTTGGATTTCTACATTGATCATTTCTTCTTCCTTGTCCCACTTTTGAACTTGCTAATCCTCCTCTAACTTAGTCCACAGTTGCATTGCTATATAGAACAAGTCAGTTGCGGTGTTGACCTATTTCTCTATCTCATGTAGCTACGTTGTTGCTTCCTACTTCCTTTGATCCTTCACTGCTAGTGGTGTGCTTGGTGTGCGTTTCTCCCAGAGATTCTTGATCTCCTTCTGATATTGATCAATTGCCTATGCAATCTGATCAATCTTTTCTGTTGTTGTGATTTCTTCTCTCCGCGTGGCCTGTGGAATATTCTCGTAAGTTACTACCACTTTCTGCTCCAATAATTTTATGTGCTCCATTTCCTCCTGGGTATCTAACTTAGCTTTCTCGTAGACTATTTCCAACATGTCCCATTTTTATGTTTCCTTATGCAATTCGACTAAGTCTTTGTGTGCACGAGACTGTACCTCATGGTTTATGCTAACCTACAACTTGTGTAGTGCCCTGGATGGCATCCATGTCAACACTAGTTGGATTTGTCTTAAATCCTTCAAGGGTGTCTTCCCCATGATCTCGTCCATGTGCAACATGTTGGGTGTGATGTGGAATGTTGTGTTCGGCTGGAGTATTGGATGGACTGGATCTCGTTCTCCTTCTTCCACCCTTTCCTCTATTTGCGGTGTTGATGACTTTGTTCCCCTGTTGCTACCCGATGTTTGTACTTCTCTAATTTTCTTGAGGAACTAACATATGTCTTCCAACTCCTCTTGAATCCTATCCCTGTGGTACACGGCATGGTCAAAATCCTCAACTAGACAGTCCTAGACCATTAGAGATATCATTTATCCATCATCATTCATGATTGTATACTCTGGTTATGTTCTTTATGCCTTTTTTTTCTTTTGAACGCCTCATGTCTACATGGCTATCCTCTTGTTCCCCCCTGGTCCCTGTGGGTTGGGACTTGTTGTGGTCCCTTGCGCAGGCTCGGCCTGTTTCTGTTTCTCCTTGGCCAGCTGCATCTTATACTTTTTCCCATTATGGGTCCCTATCTTCATTGGCCCTTCGTTTGTCTTTGTTGTTTTTCCTTTGCCCATTATTCATCTCTTGGGTAGTTGGATTTCCTTTGGTTGTGTTTCTCCCTACCCTGCCTCTTCTTTTGATGTTATTTTTGGAAATTCCTGGGTAATGACTGGAATCTTCCACTTTTCATCCCATTCGTTGATGACCATGTCGATGTCACCCTCTGTGATACAATAGTGCATCTGTAGCCACTATTTATCAGGATCCTTCCTTTCCTATATCCACATTGTATGTTGTGTGTCCTGGAAGTTGGGGATGTCTCTATACCGTGCGACAACCTATGGTGTGATCCTCCACATGTGGGAGATGGATTCCTGCAAGTCACATAAGTATCCTTCAAATATGGACCCATTCATCCTTTTGTTTCTAGCATCCGACATGGCTTTCAAGAGTAACTATATTGCTCCCTGATTTGGCTTGGGTCTGGTACCAAAAGTTACATACCTTGGCTCTCTCCATCCCATGAAGGTTATTAATGTGATTAGACATGAATAGTGAAACTTTGTGCCTAAATCCTGCGCATCTTTGCAGTCATCCGGGAATAATTTCAAGAGGTATAGTGTCCAACTCATTGTGGTGCCCTGTGTGCACTGAGTTGCAACTGCAACAACCCCAGGTAGGACTTCCTCCCTGCGACATTTTCTCAGCAATTTACAGGCTAAGATTTTTGCACCTAATTGTATTGTGACATCGTTGATCCTCTTGATAATGATCCCTCATGTCCCCCTGTCAATGCCATACTTCTTCTTCATCTCTTCTGCTAATTCTTTCTCCCTGGATTTGTCATCCAGAAATTGTGTGGGATCCATGCCCCGGGATGGCAATCCTGTTTTGTTGGCGATAAGCTCTACGTCTATTGAGACGATATTTTCCAACCAGATGTCACCACCATGTGTGACTGCTAATAGTTGTTTGACACAACTGGTTTCATACTGCCCACGAACAAAATGTGGTAGGTTGACTAGACCTAAAATTCCTGTCTTCTATAAGCCTGTTGCCCATTGGAGTGGTTGATTAATCGGTTTCCCAAACTGATTCTTCTCCACCGTCTCCATGTACACTCTCTCTGCAAGTTCCAAAAACTTGTCTTCATCTGCTACATCGTGGTCCAAGTATTTGAGATTCCCTATATGACCCAATAGTTCTGGTCCTACCTGTACCCCATCTGGTATACACGGTAGAATGATTACTATGAGAGGTTGCTTATGAGGTGACCTGGGTATCTGCATCCTGTCTTTCTTCGGCGGTGGTGGTGGCTGGCTCAAAGTTCCAGCGGCTTTCAATTATTCCTCAGTATACCATTATGGCCAACCTCTGACATCTTCAACCATTCCTTCTGGTGGGTGGTCTGATATGGTCATTTGAGACTTGTCTAGCTCAACCACTTCTTCCCGATTTGGATCCGTTCCATTTACTTTCAAGGCTACTTCGACGTTCTCTGGTTGCACCTCCTTTAGGGTTTCTGCATCCTGGTTTGGTTGATTTGTACCTCTGCTGATATATCTATGTTTGTGCCCTTTGGTGTTGGTTTTTGGGTTTCTTCTAGTATCGATGTAGGGTTCACCGGTGTTGTGTCTGGAGATGGGATTTCATCGACGTTGACGATCTTCGATGGCTGTTGTTCACCCTCTTCTGTATGTACTCATGAATTGGTTTGAACTCTAGTTTTTATGGTGGTTTGGATTGCTTATTCTTGCTTTGGTGGTGCCATGGTGGTGAATTTCAAACATTTGCTAGTTTTTACTAGTATCTGTGACCTCGGGGAACTCGGATATATACTTCTTAACCTCTATCTCTCTCTATCTATTCTCTTTCCGCAAATAGACTCTTTGTTCCCACGTCCGTGTGTTGTATGGGCAACGCATGAAGCTTGTTGAGGATGCTTCCTTAATTGTGGTTTCAATGCACCTCTGGCGATTTCATACTTTCCATTACTCTGCCTTTCCACCTTTGGTTGGTGCAATTAATATGGTGTCCCATCGGTCCTTTCCTTCCTTTAATTCCACCTAGTGTTGTCATGTCGTACTGCTTTTGTTGACTTTCATTTTCCCACTTGTTTCCCTTTGTATGTGATTGTTTTCCTTCTCCTTGCCGAGTTTGTGTTCCTAAGTGTGTGTATCATTTCTTCCCCAGGCGCATTGTGCCTCTGTTGGTACTATTTATAATTTTTTTTATTTTTTTTACTGTGCGGTGGGTGGTCGAATGTCCTTATACAGCTTCATTCGACTCCCATTGATCATCCCTCTGAGTTCCACGCCTGATAAATCTCCTAACTGTAAAACTCCTCCATCTGTGATAGATTTTACCTCGTAAGGTCCTAACCAATGGATTCTGAGATTTCTTGGGTGATGAAACAATTTGTTTTCATACATCAATACTAAATCTCCTTCCTTGAAAGTTTTCTTCTTTATGTGTCTATCATACCAAGATTTGTCCCTTGATTTCTGAACTTGTTGGTGAAATCCTGCTAAGATCCAGTCTTCCTCCATGGTCATTAGTTGATTCAGTCTCTTTTGTACTGTGCCTCGTTCTGTCATTTGTGTAATTTCTTCTACGCGCAAGCTTGGTACTAAAAACTCTAATGGCACCACTGCTTCTTGGCCATAAAACAGTTTAAATGGTGTGTGCCCTGTCAACTTTTTGCACATAGTCCTGTATGCCCATAATATTATTGGTACTTTGAGGTCCCATTCGTCTCTGTTGACGTTACATATCTTTTTCAGTGCGTTATCTAGGATTTTTTTGAATGCTTCCACTGTGCCATTTGCATGTGTGTGATATGGTGTGCTCTTCTGATGATGGGCTTCAAACTCTTCAGTCATAGCAATGATGGTGATTTTTATGAATTGTGTGCCTTGGTCGCTCATCAAAACTCTTGGGCATCCAAATCGAGTGATTACTTTCTCAAATAAAAAATGTGTTGTTATTTCTGTGTTGCAATCTTTCACTGGTGCAGCTTCTACCCATCTTGTTAGGTATTCCATCGCGGTGATAATGTACCTTGATCCTATTATTTTTGTTGGTGGGTTGATTGGTACCACAAAGTCTATTTCCCACTTTCCAAGTCCTAGACTGTTACCTGTGGTATTAATGGAGTCGCATCCATTATGTTGGGTTTTCCTACCCTTTAACAGACATCACATCTTTGACAGTACTCCTTCGAGTCTATGTGAATCATTGGCCACCATAGTCCTGCGCATAATACCTTCTGTGCGGTAATTCCAAATAGTAAACCTTGTTTGCATACTATATGGCCCAATACTATTCCAATATTCCAAGCGGTGTTCCAAATATGCATTTCTTTATGTTTAGTGATATATGACATTGTCTGCATCTTTCCAACATTAGTCGTAAGACTTATACATGTTTTTTTAACAAACTGTAGACTTTCCAATCATCCAAGTATACTTCAAGAAATTGGTGGATGAATTCCTTAAACACAACAACGACTACTCTGGAAAATATTGTTGGTGCATTCTTCATTCCAAACGACATGACTGTGTACTAATAAGATCCCCATTCTATTGCAAACGTGATGTTTTATATGTATTCTTGTGCTATCTTGATTTGATGGTAGTCTGAGAATCCATCAATGAATGAGTAAGCTTCATGTCCACCTACGTTTTCTAACACTTCGTCTGTGAAAGGTGTAGGGAATGGGTCATGTAGGCATGCATCGTTCAACTTACTCAAGTCGATGCATATCCTTATCCCTCCTTGTTTCTTGTCTTGTACTACCATCGTACTTATCCATTTGGATTCTTCAACCGATTCTATGATGTCGGCTTTGAGCATCCCGTTGATCTCAGCTTTGACTTTTTTCTTATATATTGGGTTCAATCTATATGGTCATTGTCTGATCAATCTCTCTTCAGGTCTGAGTGGTATCTTCATTTCTCCGAACTCTTCGTCTATCCCCTTTATCTCTGTAAATGTTGTGGGGAACAATTCGCTATATTCGCGCAATAACTTTGTTATGCTTTCGACTATTTGTTCATCCCAGTAGTCTCCAATGCTGGCCATTTTGGGATGTTCTATTGTCCCAATGTTAACTTTCTTGACTTTGATCGGCATGGAAATGACTTTTGATTCTATGGGTGGACCTTCCACATATCTTTCACTTCTTCTTCTTCAATCTGAATATTGCGTGGATCGTCTTCATCCGGTGCTTCCTCTTGTACATGGTAACATGACAATAGTTCCTTGACTGTATGTTTGTTCTATTTTTTTTCTTATGTGATAAGTTATATTTCTATTTCTTTGATGAATATCACTCCTCTTATATTTTTAAGAGCGGCATATATGTTGGGGTTCTCATTCTCGAATGAGAAAGTGACTGTGAAATTATGTTGCAATGTCATCCAGGTCGTAGTTCCTTTGCACAATTCCTGGTCTGTATATCAGTTTGATGGTATGCCCTCTAGAGTGTGTATGAAATGATGAGGTCATTCCTTTGGGGATGTCATTTTCCACAGCGTTCTACACTCCTCCAAGTGTTCCACTGGTGTCCCTTATCCATCGTACTTCTGTTGCTTGTTGTTTTTTTGTTCTGCGCCGAACCTTATGCGCAGTAACCTCTCACATTGGTACCAATATTTGATGGTCTCTTTATGTGTGCCCCACCATCTTGCAGATGTGGCCTTAAGTGCTAGATCAAGTGATAACAGTCTCTGGTTCTCTAAGACTTCATCTTCGTACTATGTCAAGAATGTTTCCAAATCATTTATTCTGTGGAAACTAGGTGGTTCCCTTATTTATGTGCCGACCCATATTACTGCATGGTCTATTCTCGTACATCTTATCGTGGATACTTCGTGTAGACTTTGTTGCCAGTTCTTTAAACCGGTATCTAAATCTATTGCACATGAAGTAATTCTCTGCCAACTGAGTATCCTGTCTGCAGTTGGTTTTACGTAATCCTCATCATGTGCAGTTGTTCTATACAACTGGTTGATTTCCTCTAAGTCTAGGCAAGTAGGTTCTACAAACCTCTCCCCTTCCGATGGATCTAATGGCACGATGACCCTATATTCTCTTGACTCAAATGTCATTTTCTTAGTCTTCAGGTTGATTATGGCATGGTTTTCAAATGCCCAATCCAGACCAAGCAATGTTGGGTAAGGTGTTATGTCGTCCACTATTTCAATGACTTCAAAACTTGTTTTAGTGCGCACTCCATCTAGGTCTACTATCACTCCTTTTAGTCTACCTATTGGTAAGACTCTGTGTTGGTTTACTAGTTTTAATTGAACAGGTGAATAGCCTAATGTGGGTTCTCCCATGCATTGCCATGTCTTCTTTGGTAATACATTAAATTCAGATCCTAGATCCAGTATGATGTCTCCCATATTGAAATCTCCAATATTGGCATTCATTATAAACTCCCTACTTGCTATTCTTATTGTGTGTAGGTGATTAATTGTTTTGGGTTCTAGTTTTCCTTTCGTCTTGATGCTACATTTTTATAGTATGTTTTGCAATATTTTCACAGATGGTGGATAACTTAATACGTTTACACATGATTGCAAAAATACTTTGATTATACTTACTTGTCCCATGGAATATATTTCGCTGGTATCATCAAATAATGGAGGCATTTTGTATCCTAGTGCTTTCTTACTTTATTGTGCATTTGAAGTCGTCGCAATAGATTCCTTCTGGAATTCTTGTCAGGCTTACTTAAATATTTCATTTTCCTTTTGCGCATTGAACTTCTTTCTTGGTTCGACATTCTTTTTCACCCATTGATTTTGTACTGGTTCTTGTCGGGTTGCGTCATTTCCTGTTTTCGCTCCTCCACGGGTAACTATATTGATGTTTCGTCCTTCATCCCTTGCTTCGGCGGAAATCCACTGAAAATTCTGGTTATTCTGGTTCCTCTTTTCTTGAATCTTTACTAGTAGTGTCAAAAATTCTTCTGTATCATCGTCCGATGCGCGACAATACATACAAGTCACTGGTGGAAGTGGACATTCTCTTGCATAATGTCCCAGTTGTTGACAATTGTGACACACCATTGGTCTTCTACTCATCCAAAACCTCCTCTTGCTCATCCTCCACATCTATAGCCTGCTCTATCTCCTCTCAACGCATTATAATGCGACGCCTGATTATACTGCGTGGTATTGTACTGAGGTTGTGTTGTGTTGTACTATGGTTGCGCGTTATTGTATGGTTGTTGTGTAGTATTGTATTGTTGTTGTGCAATGTTGTATGGAGTTGGAACTGGATTAAACTGTGGTGCAGATTATCTTGTCATCATTTCTACCTGCACTCTATATGCGTCAGAGGTCCTTTCGTGAATCAATTCCATAGTTCTACAATCTTTTTCGTCATGGCCCACTGACTTGCAAAAGGTGCAGTATGAATTCTTTGGGATTGTCTGGTATTTCTGCATCATTGGGTAGTGATAGGGGTCGTGACCCGATTTCTTATAGACTTCACACCATGGTCCTCATGTGGGTAACCAATTTGACATTCTTGCTACCATATATTGCATGAATGTTGGGCATTCGTTCTTGTGGTGTCCTTCTATCCTGCATGTGGTACACCATACAACTTCCCGTTTATCCTTGATCTTATTATAGTTGAGTTGGAATGTTAAGTTCTTCAATCCTCCTTTAGTTCTTCAATAGTTGGATCTGTCTGTTGATACTGATTTTCTTCCAATTGCAAGGATGCCTGCAGAGCCTCTGCTTGCATCTGGAACTTCTATTGTCGCAATGGATATTTTAAGTGTGATAGTAACGAGTTGACAAACAGGTGCCGATGTTGCATATCAGTCATGAGATACTTCAACTTTCCTTTTAAATGTTTGAATTGCTGGTCAATTTTTGAAACATACTCTCCAGGTTTTTGTTGGATTTATGTCATCTCATTCATGTATTGATCCTCTGAGCTTGGCTTCTGGAACTCATTTATCAGTAACTTCTTAATGTTTGTCAATGTCCTTGTCATCCCTGGAGCATTGTTTGCGTCTAAACTCATGTACTAGTCTAATGAGCAGTCTCTTAGCGTAATCGCTAACTGCGCAATTTTGGTATCTTCATCAGTGATTTGTTTTTATTCCCAGATCTTTTTGCAAACGAAAAAGTGTTTCGTAGGGTCTTCTGATGTTTCTCCTCAAAATTTTGGTAACCTGATGGTGGGGTCATGTCCTTCCATTATGAATGTCGAATTACTACCTCTGTGTGGTGTAGATACTTGGCTAGTGCTTCCTAAACTGGCTCCTCCAGTTGTTGCTCCTTGTGTAGATGTACTTCCTATTGTCGGACTTATTCCAAACTTCAATTGTCTAAACGTTGTTGTTCTCTTTGGTGTATTAGTTGCACATGGGTTTATGGGTTCCACACTGACATTAATATGGATAGGATTGTTTCCTTCTCCTCCTGTTCTTGGACCCCTCATCTTCCTTTCATTTTTTTCGTGCAGGATTTCCTCAATCTGCTCCACAGCCCAAAGATCCTCTATGTCTTCCTCATCACTCGCCAAGCCTTCCCTCGTGGCTACAACTCTCTTCTTGGTATTCACCTTGTATTGGTAGGGTACTCCGCTACGCGTCTTTCCATTTGTCTCCAAGATCCACTGGATCTAGTCGTCCTTCATCATGATCGGGTCCAAGGGTTCCTCCTTCTTTCCCTTATCCTTTCCTCCTTCCATTTTTCCTCTTTTTGTCAGTGCTTCCCCCCTTCCCCCATGCATACAGGGAAGTTTATTTGTCTGACTCCATAGTCATTACGCCTTTGTTATATAGAAGTATCTTAATATAAGTATACAATGATCGAATGTACCTTCCTCGAGGTCCACGCAGAAAATCTTGCTCCGCTGCGTTGTATGACTTCAATGTGTCAACTGCAAACTCTGTGATAAAACCTACCACAATACTCTCAAGACAAAAGTCTACTGCGTGGGTGAATTTTTTGTTCACCTGCTGTAACTGCTCAATCTGTATTGGGGTGCAATATAGCTGTCAAATCCGATTCGTTGCGTGGTTATCCTTCAACCTTATTATCCAATCATGCAACAAATGTGGAAAATCGTAGAAAAAGACTTCATGCAAATCAATAAACATGTATTTCTCAAGATATTTCTGGGGTGTCATTTTAGGGTTTCTGTTATCTTTCTGTGCAAACTCCGGCTCTTTGGTTCTTAGCCAAGTTTCAGTCTCTGCTTTTGTTGGATTCCACAATCTCAACATTCCCTTCTAATGGCTCATTGCTCTTTGCCCTAATATTTTCTTGATCTTCCTCTGACAGGTCTTCAACTTATCTCATCTACTCAACCCTCTCTTGTTCCTACCAACAGTAACAAAACTATTTGTTGGTTACTATTCTTCTATATTGTTTGAGTTTATTGACCCATGGTTCATGTCTATTCAGGTTTCCAACAAAGCCTCTAAAACTATCGGCCCTCCTGGTAAACCAAAAGGCAACACAACACATAGAATGCGCTGCGTAGTCTCACCCAAGATAGATTTAATCGGTGGTTGTGATACTCAGGTGTTTACAGCCTAGGATTTAGTGTGAGATAAGAGAGATATATATTGAACCATTTATTATATCTTGTAAACACAGTATATTGTTATTGACGAATAAGTAGAAAATATAACAACTCATTCATTCAACATAATAATAACTGTTGAAGACAATAAAGATATGCATGCATTCATCACATAACACACATGTTACCTTGGTTCACCCCCTCCTGAGCTACGTCCAAAAATATTTGGCTCTCATCTCTTTTATTATCTTATTTCCGTATCTAGAACGCCGCACGCTTACAACTCCCCTCAGTTGGGTAAGATCTATATGAGGTGAACTAGATCACACCAGGCTCCTCAGCCTGTGATCTAACCCTCAAGATCTACCCTCCTTCGTCCTCTCTAGCTCAACGACTTATACAAAAATGTATTATACAAAAAAATATTACATATCGCATCAACTCATGCCTGGATAAACAATCACAATAATAATTCGAACCCCCTATGATACCTAAGTATCTATATTTATACACTTCTATCTCTTCATCCATTACAATACATTACCAAAAACCTAACCCTACCATCGTTAGATCTTCTTATGCATGCACGCATGTTGTTCTTTCTTCCAACTGTCATTTTGCTCGTGCATGCTTTCTTTCCCAAAATCATTTTGCTTTCCCGCTTTGGCCTGCCTCCAACAAGGAGGAAGGAGAGTAACCTTCCTAGATCATCTCAAACTTGGAAACCAATTGAATCATTCCCCTTGTGGTATCATGGCCTAGAAATGGGGTCACGTACTGTAGGAAGGAAGTCTACAGTAATGCCTAAGGTTAGGAGGAAATGCTTCCTCTCTCATTCAGTTGGTTGTGGAAATTTCCCTAATTAGATAAGCGTTTAGCTTGGTCTATTTAATTTTTGCATGAATGATGTATACATGTATTTGTCTAAATTAAATGGGAAATTTGAAAGCTAGTAATCAATGAATTGAAATTATGAGTAATGGGATATGCTTGGTGTTACCATTGTTTAACCATTTAAAACCGTGAAAATAGACCGGTCTGTGCATTCTGTATTCCTAAGGATCTTTCATTTTTGGAGGAAAATTTGCAGGATATGGACAAAACTTTCATTGTACAGTGACCCGAGTGCTCTAGTGTAAGGAAGGTTCCTGTGAGGAATAAAAGGATTTGTGCCACGAGGGAAACCTAATTTTAGGTATGTGGAAAGCTTGAAATATATGAAAGAAGCTTCTCTATAATGAAGTTGAAAGGCCTTTGATGGTCTTAGAGTATTTTTCTCAACTCTTGAAGATATGGTAAGAGCCTTGAAGAATCCCTGAAATTGCTTGTCCCAATTTTTAGACCCTTGGCCAATTGAAACCTTGTGTGTGACGGGAGATTTTATAGCCTTCGATCTAGTAGGGAAAATATATGAGCCCTTCGTTGGGAAAGGAACTATCGTTAGGAGTGATCGAGTGTCGGGACTTGAGTAAAGTACGACGACAATGAAAACCTTAATATGGGATGAGGACCATCAAGAGTGACCTTGATAATAATAGGACCGTTGGTTCCAGATGCATCATCACAGGGGTATAGAAGGTTGGTGAAGTGAGTGATGAACCCAACGAGTGACGACAATGATGAAGACCCTAAAAAGAAACAAAAGCCATTGATTGGTGTACAAGTGAGAGTTTATCTCCATCTTAGATTGTCACAAGTCCCATATAAGAGTGGAAAGGGAATGATGGAATTATGGTGACGTGGCATTCCATCATGCCTCTGGGGATGACATGTGTCACCAGCAAAATAGTCGATGAGACAAGAATGGTTATGAAGGGATTGAATGTCGTTAATCCCTTGATGATAATATAAGTCCTTGGATCTAGATGTTGTTAGATCCTAGTCATTCATCATAGGATGGTGGATAGAATTTTGGAGTGAGGTTCATAGGATGAATCGATGACGAAAAGGGAGATTATGGTTAAACAACATTTGTTGGTCGAAAGGGAGGCGAGATGAAGCCTCGACCATGGATTATTGTGGGTCTCACTCGTTTATTGAAAGAGAGGTCAAATCCATGGGTGTTGTTCATCGTGAAATATAGAGGCACTGAAAATATCTAAGCCATTAATTTTTGGAACCCGAGATCCATTGAATCTAAGGAGTAATCTGCTAAAGTGATCGTCATTAGAGCAGAGTAGTTGGGGTGAATGAGATCTTGTGGGAGATAAACCCTGACGATGATGATGAAAGGTTCTGTGAAGTCAGGACCTTTGAGCGAAGAGTTAGGAGCAGGTGCCACAACAATGTCATGCCATCACCACATCAAATGGAAAAAGTGGTAGAAAGCCACGTGAATGCCAAGTAGCAGTAAGGTGGATTTTGACAATGAGATCTTGGAAACTTCAGGAGGTTGTAACTTTAGATCCTGAGATCGGATTTGGACATGCTCATAGTCATTAGAGAGCTCTCGGTGAGAAATATCCATCTATGGATCTTGGATATAGACATGAGCTGATTTGAGGAAGAAAAATTTTAACATCCCACCATCCTAAGAGAGGGTTAGGGGGTCGAGTGTGCTATAGAGAAAATTCCAAACTTTGGGCTTAAATGGGTCACCAAGGCTGCTTGAAACTTCTTAAGAAAGTTTTGATGTTGTTTGGCATGTTTGTTTTAAATTGGTAATGTAATTACTAATAATGATTGTTGTTTCAACATGTAAAACGTATTGAAAGGCAATAGAGGTGAATGGTACAACGTAGTATGGAAGAAACCTCGCACCTCATAGATGAGGATTCTGATGGCTGGAGGGGTAGAGAAACCCCTCCAAATTTTATGGCCACTATTAGAAGTCTAAAGGTAGACAATGAAAGGCTCATGAGAGCTCAGGATGAGCATGAAGAGTTGAATGAAGTGTTACTGTAGAGCTTGTTGGAGATTCAAAAACATCTATAGTAGGGTCCCAGTAATGATGAGTTATAGTAATCAAAAAATTTGAAGGCCTCTTCAGATTCCCAAAGGCATGGGCCAAGCCATACTAATGTGGGAAGAATTTCTTCCAAAAAGAGGCATTAGGATGACAAGAAAGAAATGTCTAGTGGAAGTTCTTCTACAGAGTCATCTAGCAAGAAGACTACTTCGGTAGAGCAGTCTAGTAGTGGCACGAAGTCAAGTGTCCCTAAGAAGACAAAGGGGAATAATTCTTAGAGTTCTCTGACTGAAGAATTCAAGAAGGATAAGATGCCTACCTTTGATGGAGAAATAAAGAAAGGAGAAGAAATCGAGGCATGGATTTTTTGTCTGAAGAAGTATTTTCAGGTACATAATTACTGTAAGAATACCAAGGCAAGGATTTCCATTTTTAATTTGAATGGAGGAGATTCCATTTGGTGGGAATACCTCAAGGAGATCAAGGGGTTAAAGGAAGGAAAACTAACTTGGAAGTAGTTTGAGAACTACTTATGAAAGGCATACCTATCAGATAAGTATTATGATGATAAAATCAAGGAATTCCATGAGCATAAGTTAGGAAAACTTACCATGTATGCATACGCAAAAAGGTTTATGGAGTTGTTGAGGTATGTCCCTTACCTCGAGGATGAGAAGGAAAGAGTGCAACATTTTCTTAGTGGATTTCCATAGTATTACCAAGACTAAATTGAGTTTGATAAACCCAAGACATTGGAGGACACCATTTGGAAGGCCAAGTGTTGTTATGACCAATCTAAGATAAACAAGAGCCTTCAAGAGAATGGAAGAAGAAGGAAAAGAGTGACTTTCAAAATAATGGATTCAAGTCCTTTTCATACAATAATTCCAAGAAAGGTGCATAGTTGGGTCCACAAGCATAAGTGTGCATCAACAAAATTTTCCATCTCAGAGTGGAAACAAGCTAGTAGAGCGAGAAAGAGAAAGAGAAAATCCTAAGAAAGAACCTTTGAAATGTTGGGGATGTGGAAAACCACACATGTTGAGGGATTGTCCTAAAAAAAAACATGACAACAGGAAGGTGTATAATGTACATAAAACAACTACAGTCAATGATGTATCCATAAGCGTGCCAAGAATATATGAAGTTGTGGAGTATCGACAAGAAAACCAGCAAGCTTATGTTTTGGAGTTGGAATATATTATTACCAAACAACCTATCTATATTTCAATTGACCTAGGATCTAACCTTGGATATATTTCACCTAGAGTTGTTGAGGCATGTTTATTATAGAGGAAGAAACATGCAATAACATGGATGGTTCAGTTAGCCACTGGAACAAAGAGGAAAGTGGTTGTGGTGATTGAATCCCGTCTAATTGAAATGAATGGACTATAGACTCAGGCAGACTTGAATAGACTAGCCCTAGGCTCATATGATGTGTTTTTGGGTATGGATTGGCTAGCTTCCCATAGGTAAAAATTAAATTTCTATGAGAAGGTTTTGGAATGTGAAGGTAATGAGGGAAATGAAAGAATTTTGTAATGCATTTGGAAGCCAGTTCCGATAAGGAAAATATCAGTGTTGCAGCTTAATAAGTTTAGTTGAAAAAGGGTGTCCCTTGTATGTTATACAAGTACTTAACACAATAGAAAGAGAGGGAATGAAGGCTGAATATCACTCCATGTTGTGGGAATTTAGAGATGTGTTTCCAGAAGAGGTGTCAGGACTACCTATGAAAAGGGATCTTGATTTTTCAATATATCTTGTTCCTGGATCAGTACCATCTTCAAAGGTACCCTATAGAATGAGTACGCCAGAGTTTTTGGAGCTAAAGGTGCATTTGAAAGAGATGTTGGATAAAGGTTATATCAGGTTGAGTGTGTCCCCATGGGGAGCACCAACCATGTTTGTAATGAAGAAATATGGTACCTTGAGACTATGAATTGACTATAAGTATTTGAACAAGATGACCATCAAGAACAAGTATCCTTTTCCTAGGATATATGATCTCTTTCACCAACTCAGAGGAGCTGCAGTTTTCTCAAAAATTGGTTTGAGGTTAGGATATCACCAAGTTAGAATAAAGGACAATGACATCCACAAGACAACCTTTAGAACAAGGTATGGACACTATGAGTTTGTAGTGGTGCCATTTGGACT
>ML870023.1:19830-31393 GCA_009831015.1 Picea engelmannii | reverse complement strand
GGCTTCACCAAAAGTGAAGCGGATGCAAACCTATACCAATTTGTGGTGGAGGGTAAGCTTTTGATCATTGTTCTTTATGTTGATGATATAATACTTACTGGTGATGAGAAGCTGATACACTCATGCAAGGAGGACCTTGCAAAGGAGTTTGAGATGAAGGATTTGGGCCTTCATCATTATTTCCTTGGTTTGGAAATATTGCAGCAAGATGGTGAACTTTTTGTGTCTCAAGGAAAGTATACAAGAGAGATACTGGGTAAGTTTCACATGGAGGGCTGCAAACCCATGTATACTCCTCTTCTAGGAAACTGGAGGAAATAGGATGCTACTTCTGGAGAGGTAGTGGATGCTACTGTCTATAGACAGTTAGTGGGTTCGCTAATGTATTTAGTGAATACGAGACCGAACATTTTCTATGCGGTTAACCAGCTAAGTCAAGAGATGGTTAAGACTACCAAACTCTTTTGGAAGGAGGGGAAGCATGTCCTGAGATATCTGAAGGGCACATCTGAGTATGGATTATGGTATAGACAGACGGATGAGGTGAAGTTACATGGCTTCATGGATGAAAATTTGGCAGGCAGCCCAACGGACAGAAAGAGCACATCAGGAGGGATCTTTAGTATTGGATCTACAGTTGTTTCTTGGTACAGTAGGAAACAGAGATCTATGGCACTTAGTTTAGCGGAAGCGAAATACATGGTAGCGAGCCAAGCTGCATGTGAGGCTATTTGGATGAGGAATATCTTGGTTGGTTTGTTTGGTTCTCACTTAGATCTGACAGTGATTTATTGTGATAATTAGAGTTTCCTTAAACTCTCAATTAATCCTGTGTTTCATGATAGATCTAAGCATATAGATATCCGGTATCATCATCTCAGAGATTGTGTGTAGTGGAAGATCATGTTGCTTTAATAAATTCCTATGGAAGATCAGGATGCGAACATTCTGATAAAGGTGCTCACCAAGAGAAAATTTGAATATCATAGAGACATGATTGAGGTGAAGGATAATCCCTTTCTTGTTGAGAGTGAGTTTTGAAAAGTCAACAAGAAACATGTGTCTAATTTACTTTTCCCTTAATTAAATTAGACAATAAATATTAATCAATTATCTCACTCATAACTGAGTGATTTGGAATTGTAACAAAATTACAGTTGTAGTTAAGTGAGTTAAGCTTAGTTGTATTAGTGCAAGTTCAGTGAATTAACTATTCATTAATTCACAATTAGTTAACTCACATGCAATTGAAGACTTTCCACGGTTAACTACATGCATGTCATTCCAATGGACACCAATTGAGATAACAGGTGAAAGGGATAGTTGGCTATCAGTTGTGATTTGTTAACACATGCAGTGGATATGCTTATGAGCATGTGAATGATTCATTCGATTCATTGTGAGAATTCGGATTGCAGAGTTTGTGCAGAGGAGGCAGGCTGTCTAGACACAAGAATTGGCGCATGTATTTGTTAATTTGTGTATGACAGTGTGAGACGATTGTATTGTATTGAGAGCTCTTGGATTAGAGTTTTGTATGAGATTGTTTCATGATTCATGATATACATAATATATGATAGTGGGGTTTTTAGCTTTACGCTTTCCCAGTAAAAATTATGTGTTGTGTTATTGATATTTCACTTTGTGCATTTTGGTTGTGATCGTGGTTTAATTGCTTTCGCAAAATTAATAGTAGAAGCGATTTTGTATTTAACAATAGCAGAACTTGTTAGATCAGGAGAATCGCAGGAATACATTAATTTGTATCGAAATTTCTACATTTACATGCCTATGTAGTTTTATAAGCTTAGACTAATTTATCCCACATGAATCATGGAAATTGTTCTCCTCTCATACTCTCATATATAATTGAGGTGAAGGAGGCCCTTTAAGCATGCAATGGAGTGTGATGTAAATCTTGTTATGAATGAATCATAGAAAACATCTCTTTATTTTCAGAGATAAGCTACCCCATTTTTCCAGTTTGTGTTCTACAATATTTTTCTCTCTTATTCATTAATAGAAGTTGGGTTACACTATATTTCTTTGTTTATTGCAATATATCTATGTATTTTCTTGCTATATCTCCACTATATTTTTGTATTCATGTCATTCTCAAAATAATCTAGATCATCTATTAAGATTAGGTTCTTTTGAATTCTTCTATCAACAATGAAATGCAACAAAGCACCCTTCACCCACATCCGTGAGTGAAAAAGGAACTCATCTTCCTCTGGTTATTCTGGTTCACTTTGATGAACCTTAGTGGTAGCTATAGTGGCACTGGGTTCTGCATCAATGATCTACCTCCCCTTATCTATATATGATTCATAGTTGGAACCTTCCTCTGAATCTAAGGCTTTCATCTCAGACACCAAGAAATGAATTGAGCAAAATTCATCAGTATTATGACAGGGTATTTTATGGAATTCACACCACTTCCCAATGTATTTCTTTGACTTCTCATTACCTTTCTTTGTTTGTGATTTGGAATGGATTTTCTGAGGGGTTCCATCCTTTCTATGTCCTTTGTTTTGTGGGTTGGGGTTGCCTGTTCCCTACTTCTTCTATGAGGAATTTGTAGATCCAAACTCTCGCTTATTCTATTTAAATTTCTACTCAATTTTGACAGCATAGCGATAAGTCATGCCTAGTGATGATATCTCCAAAAACTCCATTTATGTTTGGATGTATTTATGTATACTATCGCACTAATTGAGCACCAAATGTTTTCCAAAGTCTTTGATTCCCATCTTGGTGTGCAAGGTATGGAAGATATTTGTGAACTATGGTACTATTTGGTCCCTTTCCTATCGTAGTGTGTTCCATCTCATATATTGTTCATTGTAGATTCCAATATGGTATCATTGTTCCTTAATATCATCCCTGAAAGAATCCCAAGTGGGTGCGATGAAAAATATTGCAGATTCCTCAGTAGCATTTTTCTCACAATAAGTTTCCCACTAATCCTTGACATGGGGGACAACCTTAAGGAGTGCAACAGTAATATTTTCTCTATTAGAAAAATTACGGACCGAAAAATAACCTTCTAGTAGATTCAACCATTTATATACAAAATACGCATCTATCTGATCTTCAAATTTATGAATATCAAAACTCACTTTTACCTTGAAGGGGGAGGCACCTCCAAAGTGGTCTCTTAACAAAGATGCATTGCCTATTGGCAGTTGTCGAAGGATCTATGAAAAATTATTCATCATCATCTCATTCCTTTGTTGCATGAGGGATTCCTCGAGCAACAGTTTAAAAGGATATCCTAATCCCTTGTATCTCTTTTCTTCCACCATGGGAGGATGTTGGGGAAGGAGGGGATAGTCTTGCAAGGGCTCAACTACATCGAGTCCCAACTCCTTGTACCTTGACCTTGTTGGGGACAAGCACAAAGAAACAAATAAAGAGCAGACCACTCTAATACCAATGATCTAGATTTGCAAATGGAATGAAATGAAATACAAATGTATAACAGAGAAACACAAAGATACAGTAAAAATTGGATTCTATTAATAAAGAGAATATGTTGAAACTGTAAAAATGCAGACTGAAACAACTTGCTTGAATGGTGGAAACTTGTCTCTGAGAAGATATATGATGGCTATGCTCATTCGCAAGAATATGAGTACAATTAGGCTCCAAAGGCCCTTTTAAAATAAAAAATAAATGAGAAAACCTTAAACATCCAAAACCCTAACCCCAAGAGATGAAATGCCAAAAGGTTTTTGGGCCCTGATGGGGGTAGTTGATACGTCAACTTCCCGAGGGAATAAATTTTGCATACGATCTTCATTTGGGTAAATCTATAAAATGTTGGAAAGGTATCACTAAGGAGTACACATTCCGTTCAACCTAGAATTTCCTATGGCTACATGCTAGGCACTATTGAGCCCAAAAAATATCGTTTAGGGCCTCAAAATGGCCCCAAAAGTTTGGGACCTGAAAAACTATAAAAAAAATTGCCAAAAAGAAAAATGTTTTTTTGAGCTAGGGGAATAGGTGGGTGGCCACTGATATCCACCTGGATCAAACATATTGTTAGTTCCTCATGTACATTAATGGTTTACACAGCGATCTTAAATTGTACATAGTATCAATTGCATTACTTATCTATCAATCAAATGAAATAGAAGGGAGTTACGAGTCCTTACATATGTGTTATCTATCATACCAATATTTCCATAATGCAATCAAACATGTCATGCAATTAAACTAATGTGTCAATGTAGATGTCCACATTTACAAAATGCATCCTTGCATTGCCTCTAAAATTCCACATATCTATGTAAGGCATTCCAGCATGGTGTGTTTAGACTTCCATCCAACATTTCACCCCATGGCTACTTACTCAAATTCATTTCTAGAGAATGAGTATGGATCCTTTCTTGGTCTGGTTAAGACCTCAAAATCAACATATCATAAAATGAAATTAAATGTTTTACTTAAATTCATCCTTGAATTCATTCTTACTAGTAACCAGGGTGCCATTATTCATGGACATTGAATTCCTCTCTTTACCATTTCCACAACTCTTTGGAGTACTAGAAGGTGTTGCTTCCATAATGGAAATCATATACATGCCCTCTTTTATACAACCAACATCTACTTAATGAATTTAACAAGTGTACTAGTTATGATTATAATTACTGATTTACCCATGGTTAGCCAATTCAAACATGGCATAGTTGTTCATGAATTCATCACAAAGATTCCAATCTATTTTTGTCTACCAACGGTTTCTTCCTCTTTCATACCTTTCCTAGGTATCAACAAGATACATGCAATAAATCATAATTTTATACATATCATCAAATATATAAATCACACCTAAAGGAATTCTTACCCAATTCCTTCTAGGTCACATGCTATATAGGCATGATAAAGTTTATACCTATCTAGTTGAGAGTAACATTTTTTATGTTACTTGACCAAAGGATTTTTTATGTGAACCCACATGATCCCTTCCTCAAACTTTCAAAAAATAACCTTTTGTATTTGTCCTATGCATGAGGTATTCCACCCTCGGAAGTTGTATCATTAGTAATTCCAATTCTTCCTACGCACAAAAATCATAATCACAATTATATCAACTATCATGCCAATCATAGTGTATGTGCCATAGAACCTTTAAATATGCAACATAGAAGTATTTCATCTATTTTACTCTCTGTCTCTCTCTATCCCCTATATATATATATACTTCTTACTTATTTTTTGTTTGACCCAGGTTAAGATCTCAATAGGTTTCCAAAAAAACCCTCTAAAACTATCGGCCCTCTTGGTAAACTAGAAGGAAACTCTACGCATAGGGTGTGCACAATGCAGTATCACCCGAGATATCTCTATGGGTGACTACAATACCCAGGTGTTTGTATTCTAGGAATGAGTGGGGAGTTGGGAATGTATTCTATCTTTATTTATGCATTAAAATTGTTATTGATTCAAGTATTCCTAAGATTCATTCATATTTAGCCTCATGCATGCATGCTAATACATCTAGTTAATCATTCAATCATAAGATAATAATTCACATAAAGTAAACATTCAAGAAACATCATGTATAACACATGTTTTACCATGATTCACCCCCTCCCGGGGCTACGTCCACAAATATTTTTCTTCTCTGCTCTTTTATTTAATCTGCTGGAAAATTTGGCATTGTGCACATTACATATTCAATCATACAATAATGATTAGGTTAAGGAACCTCTATGAGGAAAACTATATCACACCAGACTCCTCAGTCTGTGACCTAATCCTCAAAATATAGATTATACAACTCTTCTACACCTCAACAACCTTCAACAACCAACAACAACTGAACCCCCAACCTATACTTCCTAGGTATTTATTTATACTACTCTATTGGATTATAGCCATTATAATCCTTATCAAAAACCCTAACCTTACTATGGTTAGGCTTGTCTTCTGTGCACCATGTTTCTTTTCCTCTTGCATGATTCTTTTCCTTCTTTTTTTTCATGTTGCTTTCTTGCCATCTTTGCTGTGCGCTCCAAAATTAGGTCTTCCTTTCCAAAATTAAGTCTTTCCCAAAATAGATCTATTATTGAAAATCCTCAACTGACTACGCTGTTACACCCTCATACGTTAATGTTGCGCCCTCTGTCTGTGATCTTGCCATACTTTTCTTCTCTTCCTCCAACTGCGCAATCATCTGTGTTGCTTGTTCTTGGAGGGGTTCCAATTCAACTTGTCTTCCTTGCTTCTTTGTCTATGTTGTTTCCAACTCTGTCTGCATATTCTTCATTTCTTGAGTGCCCTTCAAGCACTCCATGATACTCATTTTTTTATGTCATTGATTTAGCTCCTGTATGGTTGCATTGATTCTCTCCACTTGTTGGTCCCACTATTGGACCTATTCATATTCCTCTAGAAGAGTTTATATTTGCGTGGTTTTTTCAAACAACTCTTATATGTCCCTTGCTTCTTTCTCCATCTCAACTATCTGGAGTGAATTTTATTTCTCTCTTTGTTCTTGAACCTCGGGAGGAGTCATAGGATTGAGCCTTTCTTAGAGCTCCTCAATTTCCTACTTATATCTGTCAATTGTTTGTGAGATCGTGTTATTATTCTCCTCTACACTCCTCTCAGGTGCTTGTGCATTGTCTGGGATGTGATGATATACCGCTATTAATGTGTGTTCTATTTTATCTGCACATTCTTTCTCCTCCTCGTTCTTCGAAGTCAGCTGGTCGCATGTGATTTGTATAATTTTAGAGACTCCTCTACCCACCTCCAATTTGGTTTCATCTGCATGGGCCCTGGATTGCATTTCTTTCATTACGTTGGCCTGAAGGTCGTATAGTGCCTTGATGGGTATTTGTGTCATGACAAATTCCAATTTTTCCATGTCTCCCATGGGTTTCTACACAATCTTCTGATCCAATGTGATCATTTGGTGCATGACTATAAATTTCTCCCTACCTTGGACTACCAACTGCATTGTCTTCTCTCCTTTTTTCTACGCAGGGGGTTGCTATGTCTTTTCCCGTTGTTGCGCTGCGGCCTGTGGCCCTGCTTGAATCCATAATTGTTGTAGATTTTCATGGAATTCTATGAGCTTGGCCATGATATCTTCTCATTGCACCTCTGAAATGCGGACCACTTCTTCCCCCCTATCTTGGACCTTGTCCACGACTAACTCTGCATCATCCTTTGTCGGGGTGATGACTAGGTCTTCTGTGACATACCTTATTTTCTTGCATGCTTCTTTTTCATGCACTAGCTTCCTCATTGTCTATGAGGGTTGCGCACCACTTGTTGTACCATGGACCCTCTCTTCTCTATCCTGTGAAGTATCTCCCTTTACGGTCTGTGGCTAATTGTCTGTCCTTATTTCTATTGTTTTTCTCCTTGGTCATTTCGGTACTGTGCTACTTTCGATTGGCTAATTTTGTGTTGCAGCCTTTCTAGTATTATCAGCTGGGTTGTTTTTTCTTGTTGAGGAACTTGCTTTAGCCTTGTCCTTAGGACTAGAGGATTGCTTTGTGATAGGCCTTGTTGATGGTTTTGCTATTGGCAGCTACCACTACATAGGACAGTCTTTGACTATGCAGTCCACTTCTTTGGTGATGCAATACTACATTTCTAACCATGCCTTCTTTGGATCCATTGCGTCTTGGATCCACATGTGGTGTCTGGATTCCTTGAACCTAGCTATCCCTTATGTCTCTTGGATTAGTTGTGTGTTGTTGTATCTCATCCAACAACATTGAAAAAACTATGTTGTTTACTTGTTGAGTTTTGTTATCCTTGGCTTGCCAGAGGGACTCATATCTGGTCACATAACATTTCCCTTTCCTATCTAGGAAAGATGATAACTTTGGCTCTTTCCAACCTGCTACAACTATAAGGATGATCATCCAGGAGTAATGGAACTCGGTTCGATCGTCCTATCCATCTATACAATCTACCCAAAATTATTTCAGTAGGTATGGTGCCCAACTGAACATTACTCCTTTCACGCATTGCAGGGCTACTGCAATAAATTCTGTTGGCGCTTCTTGTTTTCATCATTTCCTCAAAATTTTATAAACCATGAGCTTGTTGATGAACCTTGTCACATTTTTGTTAATATCTTTGATCACAATTCCCCTATTACCCCGACTGGGGCCAAACTACGCATTGACCAGATCTGTGATTTCCTTATGATGCGCCTTGTTATCCAAGTATTCCTCTATTTGCACGACTACTGTAGGTAGTCCTATGATCTTGGAAATCAGTTCCACATCTATCTGTACTGGCATATCCATCCACAAGAGATCTTTTTCTACATGGATGAATGTTGTTTAACACAAATCCTGACATTTTTATAAGGCCCGAAATGCGGTATATCCAACAGGTTTATGATGCAAGAGTTGTACAACCCCATTATCCACTGAACATGCTCCATTATGGATTTACACAGGGGTCCAATTTCTCCTGTGTTTGAAAAATAAGACTCTTCGGCCAAATATAGGAATTTGGTCACATTGCATACATCTTGGTCAGAGTATCTAAGTTTGGGTACCTTTCCCAACATTTCATCCATTGTGATCACTCCATCTGGGAGATATGGGAGTGTAATATCCATGGCGTCCTACGCCTTTATTTTCTATCCCATAGCAGATGGGCTTGCCTTTTTTGTGTTTGATTAATCTTCTTCCCTTTCGAACTATTTTTGATCAATGATATCCTCAACCAACACTTCCTCACCTTCCTGGGTCTATCGTAGTCCCATTGTGTCGTCAAGCTTCACAGGAGTCTTAGGGTTAGGTTTTAGAATACCATTCTAACCCCTAAAACTTTTCCCTATTTTTCCTTGTTGCCCTGTCGATGTTTCCTCTTTAAACCATGTCCAATTGATTGATTTTGTGTCCAAGTTGGTTACATGATGCAGGAGCATCATCACCAGCCAAGCGAGTGTGGAGGTGAAAGCCATCTGAGACAAGCGCCAATGCATTTTTCATGTTTTGAAAATGAATGCGCAGATATTAATGTAACAGTCAAAGGATGCATACTTGCATTTATGTATAAGTGTTGTAAACGGATTGTGATCGAATTTCTCTTATCTATTCAATGTAAAAGCATTTAAGCCCAGTTAATGATAGTAGGTAGAATTGAATGATAGATTAGAAATTTTTAGGAGATAGGAGGGAAAATAGATATAGACACCCTCATCATTGTATCATTGTATCAATTAGATATTGTATCATAGGGGAGCGCAAAAGAGAAGAGAGTTGTAGCAGGAAGTTGTATTGAGGAACCCATGTATAGAAGCCATTGAGTTAATATAAGAAGCTTTGACTCAGATTCATGGTGTGATGATGCTTTCTTTTTATACATGTTGAATGGTGTGCTTATGGTTGTTTTATTCTCTCTGTATTGCATTTGTTGTTATGATATGGTGAATGTATGATTTCATGCTGAATGTTTGAAGTCTGAGAGAGAGAGAGAACGAGTTTTAGTTTTTTCTCTTCCTAAGTAAGATTTCCTGCAAAGAGTGTAGCGAAAACATCCACAAGATGTGCATTGAAAAGGGTTCTGATTTTTGTCTCAGAAATCTCAGGAGAGATGTCGTTGTTCTCATTCCAATAGAGTGCAAGTGGAGCACATAAGTCGTGCAAGGTGTGCGCAGGCTGGTCAAGACGTTAGAATTTATTGACTAAGGTTGGAAGGTGAAGGATAGTTGCTGCAGAGAGTGCACAGAGTCAAAAAATTCAAATACTTAGATGTATTTGAAATATTTCCACAAGGAGTGCATGCAGGAGCCCTTTCGGAGAACTCAAGTTTTCAAGAACAAGCTCCAGAGGGATAACATCTTGGAAGTGTTCAAAGGGAGATGAGATCCAAGTTATCTCACAGAAGTAAAGCTCAGGAGAGAGGACACTGATTAGTTTCGAAGAAGCCATTGAGAAAGAAGTTGAATGGTCGAAATTCTCTAAGGATAACTCGTGAAGTTGCGAGGACCGTAGGATCTAGATAAGTTGCACGGTGGATAAGGGTTGGATGAATCCATCACTTGGATTCAAGATCTAACATGGACCGTTGATCGTGACCAATTGGGCCACCAAGATCATTTCGACATTTTGCAGATCTTGATGACAAGAAGTCAAGAACATCAAAGTGAAAGTTCTGAGGTCACAAAGTCACGATAGGACTTCGGTGTGGAAATTTTGGGATTTTGTGATCCAGGGGATCAAATTTTGCTCAAAAATTCAAAGTGTTCAGAATCGCTCCAAATCGAATGAGAGCGTAGGCCTCACTGTTACAAACCCAACGCAACTTGTTTGGGTTCAAACGAACATCAGGAGAAAGAGATAACGTGTTCTGTTCAAAATGACAAACAGGCAAAAAAAAGGGATGCTGACTGTACAGTCTGTACAGTCCATACGGATGCTAACATGGTAGGTCGTATGACACGTGACAAGAAACTATTGGGATAGTTGGCATGTGACATGGTTTGTTGGTAGTGAATGGGATGGAAACATGTGGCCCAATCAATGGCCACCACATGTCATCTATTTATTGGATTAAAATCTTTGCACATGGCAGGAGTCGACCCTGTGACCTCCGGGCAGGGTAAATCTTTGTGAAAGGTTGCCCAACCGGTGTGCCTGCACATGTTACTTAACATATATATGCATTGTAATATATTTGAATTTGCAATAATGTGTGTTGGGGCATGAACCAGGCCATGGCTAAGCTCCGACCCACAGTTATATATATGTGTATTGTTGGAAGATTGATTGTTGTCATTGATGTCAACCCTAGTCAGGGGTTTTGGACCACAAGATTGATAAAGGTATTTGGACATGAAGGAAAATGAACATGCATATACAACACCCATGAATGGGTAGTATACATCATACTGTTTCCAGTGGTATGTGGCACATCACATGGATCCTCATGGTTGAGGAGAAATGAATTTTTGAAGATGACAAAGTGAATTGAAAAAGGAAGTACATGTAGGCCCTGAAAATAATTACAAAATAAGAAAGGGTCAGGTCGGCCCTAATGTTAAAAGGAAGTGACATAAATGGTATAAATAAATATCATTATACATTCATTTGATACAAGTCGAATTTTAGAGGGAAGAAGAAGTAAAAGAAGGCCGGATTTCAAGGGAGGATGAAGTCTTTTGATGATGTGTTCTAAGGTATGTTATTTTCAGGTCATCTTACCATTTTTGCTATAACTTTTTTTATAGAACTATTCATATGGTGAAATATCTATGGTATTGAGAAGAAATATCAAGGTACCTCTGGTAAAAATTTCAGCTCTTGATTCGCTACAATTATAGAGATACACTCTGTGGAATATAGGGTTTGTGACCAGTCCTGAAACTAGTCAGTAAACAGGTGTTTTGGGTAAAACAGTCATAACTTTTTCATACAGACTCCAAATGAAGTGGGACCACTTCCATTGGAAAGAGTACGAACTTTAGTTTCTTGTTTGTGATTTTCAGAATCATATGTTAAATATTGAGCGCGGGGCATGCTGTACAAGTTGGGTCTTCTGAACAGACCAGAATTGAATAAAGTCTACCATT
>ML870023.1:0-10909 GCA_009831015.1 Picea engelmannii | reverse complement strand
CCACTATATTATTAAATAAGGCCCACTATGGTAGTTAGATATAATAAATGTAAGAGGACTTCTTAGAGGGTACTACTTCTAGAAGATTCCTCCTCTAGAATGTTCTTAGGTGATGGTAGCACTATATAAAGGGGTTCAAGCAAAGTAATGAAACATGAAGAGAAGTATTGTATTTGGAGCGGTAGCTCAATAGGAGGATGCCCCCTCGAAGAGGCAAGTGAACAGGAGAGGATCCCTTCCATAATAGGATCCATTGTATGGTGTTGCCCTACCTCAAGGGTTTTATGGTAATAAAGAAGATTTTGCATATTGTTCTTGTGTATCTGTTGTGGTGATTTTGTATTCAGGTCTTTGGTTCTTAACATAACACATTCTGTTCAAAATGACAAACAAGCAAAAAAAAGGGATGCTGACTGTAGAGTTCGTACAATCCATACAAACGCTGACGTGGCAGGCCGTACGACACGTGGTGGGTAGCTATTGGGATAGTTGGCATGTGACATGGTTTGTTGGCAAATAATGGGATGGTGACACATGGCCCAATCAATGACTGCCATGTGTCACCTATTTATTGGATTAAAATCTTTGCACTTTGCAGGAGTCGACCCCGTGACCTCTGGGTAGGGTAAAGCTTTGGGAAAGGTTGCCCAACTGGTGCACCTGCACATGTTACTTAACATATATATACATTGTAATATATTTGAATTTGCAATAATGTGTGTTGGGGTGTGAACCAGGCTGGGGCTAAGCCCCGGCCCACGGTTATATATATGTGTATTGCATGCGACCAGTGCTACAGGTGGTTAAACCCATGGTTATATGTGTATTGCATATGACCAGTGCTACAGGTGGTTAAACCCATCGTAATATATGTTGTAACCATTTGAAATGCATGTGGTTTAACATAACATGTGACCAACGTGTATGCACACGGGTTTAACCTTATGGTTTTGTAAATGGTTAAAACTTTAGCCCTGTTGTGTATTGCATGCGATCATGTGGTGACCATGTGCCCACGAACCTTGGTAGTTAAAGGCTAGCGCATAACCATTTGACAGTTTGGATCGGTTGTGCGGTTGCGCCTGGTGCCAAGTTTTTACACTTAAGTATGCATGTGGGCTAGGTTGAGCCAACAAGGGTGCATTTTGTAGATGCAGAGACAGCAAGCTTGAAGGGGGGACTTCCAGGAAGCCTATCTTCTTCAATTTTTGGCCAAACAAGGTGCCGAAAAAGCCCAGCTAGGGGTTTTTGGATGTTCTGAAGTCATTCTAGCAGTCTATTTGGTATTTTAAGCATTGTAAAGCACATTTTTGAGAACATTGAGAAAATAATACAAATGATCCATTGGAAGCTGGACCAGGAGATGTAGCCCAAGAGATGGGTGAACTCCTTTATCATTTGTTGTGTTATGTGTTTTCTGTTCACTGATTTTGTTGTTGTTTATATGAATTTTGAATGAGTAAATCCTATTTAAGTTGTGTTGCAAAGCTGATCCATTTGCATTTTAACACATAAATTTTACTTGCAAATAATTTCAAGAATATAAGTCTTCTTCATTTTTAGATCATTTTGGCACTTCAGGTGTCGGGAAGTCGAGGAGGCAAAGTACAGAATTTTGGCATTTCGGGTGTCGAAAATTTGAGGAGGTAGAATACAAGGAAATTGACAGGTGGCATGTACTCGCCGCTTTTAAGGAGTCAACTCATAGTTGACCCATTTCCTCTCAGGGTTTTGCAAAGGGAGAGGGCCAAGGTTTGACACTCCAACTCCCGAGATCACAAGTTGCGAGAAGCGCTTACGGAAAGGACCAGGTTGTGGTCGTATGAAAGTGTGAGATTCATGCCTGGTGTCAAGTCGCACAGGGAGAGTTTTGTAGGAAGGACCTATGGATACACTGTGTGTGTAAGATATTCTCATGAGGAGATCGAAGACTCAATCCGAATCAAAGGGGAATTAGAATGATCCTGAGTGGATCTCGGCTTCAGGGTTGAAGGTCTGCGTCAGAGTGGTATCAGAGCTTAGAAAGATTTCTTTGCTTTTTGTGGCAGAGAGAAGAGAGGTATTTTACAATCATGCCACCAAGGAGAAGAGACAGGAAATTACCCGATCCAACAGTAGAAAGGGAAATGCGCGAATTATGTGCTAGGATTGATTCCATGGAGACAGCACAGAGGCGCAAAGTTGATGCTGGAGATATCAATGAAGCTAAGAGTGAAGTTGAATGTGAAGAAGTTGCAGCCAAAGATGCAGCTGAATAATGACTATTCAGGGATGTTGCGAGGATAGGTACCATAGAAAAAATGGATATTCCAGTTTATGAAGGAAACCTGGATGTTGAAGAGATTCTAGACTGGATTAGAGGTCTAGATAAATACTTCGACTATGAGGATGTCGAGGAAGACAAGAAGGTTAAACATGTTGTCACAAGGCTTAAAGGACATGCAACATTATGGTGGGATGAACTGCAAGATGACAAACACTACAAAGGCAAGCAGAAAATCAAGAGATGGGATAGAATGGTTGCGAAGATGAAGGCAAAATTCATACCCAAGGATTATCAAATCACTCTGTTTTGGAGAATGTAGAATTTGAGACAGAAGGTGATGTCAGTGAAAGAATACACTGAAGATTTCTACAAGATAAACATCAGAGAAGATCATTGGGAAAATAATGATGAAAAGGTCTCTAGATACATGAATGGTCTCATATATGACATTCAAGATGAGATGAGCATGATGACCCTTCGGATTGTAGAGGATGCTTATCAGATGGATCTAAAAGCTGAAGAGAAATTGAGTCAAAAGCAAGGTCAAAGAGGCGAGGGTATAAGTCAAGCTAGAGGAAAAACAATTTCCCAAGACAGGAATCAGAAATCCAAAGAAGAGGGGAAGAAACCTCAAACCCAAACTGAGAGAGGCGGAAGCTCACAAGGAGGGTAGTATGCTGGTAGAGATAGTTTTCCTCGAGCCAGAGGAAGAGGAAGAGGCATAGGTGGAGAAATAAAATGCTTTTTCTGTGGGAAAAATGGACACAAATATTATGAATGTCCAGATAGTAAGAAAGAAGATGGTGAAACTCACATTACCGAAGCACAAGGATGAAATGTTGAGGCAGAAGATGTTGAGGGAAAAAGATCGTTGATGATGCAAAAAGTTCTCTTAACGTCAGAGAAGGAGGCAAAGAATCTAGACCAAAGGAACACATTGTTTCGGACAGCTTGCAAGACCAAATACAGGGTATGCAAAGTCATCATGGACAGTGGTACCACAAACAATCTTGTTTCTATAGAGATGGTAGAAAAGTTGGAGATGGATACTATTGTACATCCAAGCCCATACAGAGTTTCATGGCTACAAAAAGGGCATCAGGTAAATGTCACTAAATAATGTTTAGTTGAATTTAAAATAGGAGGATATAGGGATGAAATACTATGTGATGTCATTCCCATGGATGTTTGTCATCTATTGCTGGGTAGACCATGGAAATATGACAGGAATGCGATTCATGATGGGAGAAAGAACATATACACCTTGGAGAAGAATGGGAGAACTCACATGTTGTTGCTGATTAAGGATAAAGAATTGAAACTAGAGGTAAGCAACACTGTATTTCTCATGAGTGGGAAGGAACTTCTTAAGGAGGTTAAGAAGAAGGAAGATACACAATTCATTGTGGTCAGGAAGCCTAGAATTGTTTTGACTAGTACAAGAGTGGATGATTTACCAGAGGAAATCCAAAAAGTGTTGGAAGAGTTTGTTGATATAGTAGTGGACAAACTACCTTGTTCGTTGCCACCGATAAGGAGTATAAGTCATCACATTGATCTTATACCTAGAGCTAGTTTACCAAACAAAGCTGCGTATAGGTTGACGCCATAGGAGAATGAAGAGGTCAAGAGATAGGTCCAGGACTTAATGGACAAAGGATTGATTCGAGAAAGCTTGAGTCCATGTGATGTTCCAACAATGCTCAGCCCAAAGAAAGATGGAGGCTAGAGAATGTTCATAGACTCAAGGGAAATCAATAAAATTACCATCAGATATAGATTTCCATTGCCAAATATGGATGACTTAATGGATTTCTTGAGTGGAGCAAAGTTTTTCTCAAAGGTTGATTTGAAAAGTGGATATCATCAAATTCGAATGAGAGAAAGTGATGAATGGAAGACAACATTCAAAAGGAATGAGGAGCTGTACGAATGGCTTGTCATGCCATTTAGATTAAAAAATGTGCCTAGTACTTTTATGAGATTGATGAATGAAGTCCTGAAGGAGTTCATCGGGAAGTTTGTCATTGTATATCTTGACGATATATTAATTTTTAGCAAGACGAAAGAAGAACACTTGAAACATTTAGCTGTAGTGATGAGGAGATTATAGCAAGAGAAATTGTTGATTAATGTGAAGAAATCATCATTCATGAGGACATAACTCATTTATTTGGGTTTTGTTATCTCTGGAGATGAGCTGAAAATGGACCCAGATAAGGTAAAAGTGATTAAGGATTGGCCATCATTGAAAAGTGTGTTTGAATTTTGAAGCTTCCATGGTTTAGCTAGTTTCTACAGGAAATTCATCTGAAATTTCAGTGGAATTAGCACACCGATGATGGACACGGTGAAGAAAAGACATAAATATTTTCATTGGATAGAGGAAGAAGAGAAGAGTTTTAGTCTGCTGAAGAGAAATATCACTAAACAACCAATTCTGGTGTTGCCAGACTTTAGCAAGACATTTCAGGTCAAGTGTGACACTAGTGGATTTGCAATTGGAGTGGTCTTCAGCCAAGATGACAGACCAATCGCATACTTCAGTGAGAAACTGAATGAGGTGAAGGTTAAGTACTCTACATATGACAAAGAGTTTTATGCGATCATACATGCGCTGAAGAAATGGAGACACTATTTGGTTCCTAAGGAGTTTGTTTTGTACAGTGATAATCATGCTTTACAATTCGTGACTCAACAGGAGAAGTTGAACCAATGACATGTTAAATGGGTTGAATACATGAAAAATTTTACTTTTGTAATTAAACATATTTCTAGAACTGCTAACAAAGTTGTTGATGCTTTGAGCAGGAAAAGTTTTCTTATGCAAGAATTTAGAGTCAAAACTTTGGGTTTTGATAACCTCAAAGAAATGTACAGAGGTGATTCAGATTTTAAAGAGGCATATGAAGCATATGAGAATCCAATTCTCAGGGAAAGGAGCCAATGGACCAAATATATGATCCAGGATGGATTATTATTCAGGGGAAATCAGTTATATATCCCAAAATGCTCCATGAGGGAGAATCTACTGAAAGAAAAACACAGTGGAGGATTAGCTGGACATTTGGTCATGACAAGATGTTCTCAAAATTGAATGGCTCATATTTTTGGCCAGGGATGAGGACAAATGTTAAGAATTTTGTGGAAATATGTAGAATTTGATAGTACACAAAGGGGAGAAGGCAGAACACAAGGTTATACCAGCCATTACCCATACCTGAAAGGTCATGGGATGCAGTGAGCATAGATTTTGTATTGGGGCTTCCAAGGACACAAAGAGGATGTGATTCAATATTTGTGGTGGTAGATAGATTTTCAAAGATGGAACATTTCATACCATGCCAGAAAACCAGTGACACAACTTATATTGCAAATCTATTTTTCAAAGAAGTCGTTAGACTTCATGGCTTGCCAAGGAGTATTGTTTCAGATTGAGATACCAAGTTCGTGGGACATTTTTGGAGAAATTTATGGAAGAATCTAGGGAAAAGTTTGTCATTTATCTTAGCGTATCATCCTCATATGGATGGGAAGACAAAAGTTTTGAACAAGAGCTTGGGAGATTTACTGAGGAGCCTAGTGATTAAACATCGCAGTCAGTGGGATCACATTCTGCCACAGGCGGAATTTTCTTACAATGATTCACACAAAATAAGCATAGGGCAGAGTCCATTCCAGATTGTATATGGAATGCAGCCAAGGGGGGTTTTTGAATTGAAATATTTAGAACAAAATGAAATCAGAAGTTCTAGTGCAGAGGACTTCATAGAAGCAATGAAGGAGCTTCACAACCGAGTTAAAGAACGATTGCAGAATTCAAATCAAGAGTACAAGCGTAGAGAAGATCAACACATGCGAGAACTTCAGTTTGAAATTGGTGATCTAATTCTTGCAGACCTGAGGAAAGAAAGGTTCCCAAGGGGAACATATAACAAATTAAAGATGATGAAGATTGGACCATGCAAGGTCGTAATAAAATTTAGGGCAAACACATATGAGATTGAATTACTCAATGGGATCATAATTTCACCGATATTCAATATCTTAGATTTGTACCCTTACAAAGCTAAAGAGGCAAGAGAAGAGGATGAACGGACAGAGGTTCAATGGAATAAATAAATGCCTGTAGCTGAAAAGCCGCAGATGGAAAGTATAATTGATAAAAGGGTCAGCAAAAAGAACAGGAGGAAAGAGTATTTCAAATACTTGGTCAAATGGAAGGGATATCTAGTTGAATATGCTAGTTGGGAGGACAAAGCAGGAATTTAGGAGCATGGATAGACCGTGCAAGAGCTCATGAACAATATTCCACGAAAATTTTCAAGTGAGGGAGTATGATGTAGGAGCATCATCAGCAGCTAAGCGAGCGTGGAGGCAGAAGCCAGACGGGACAAGCGCCAACGCATTTTTCATGTTTTTTATGTTTTGAAAATGAATGTGTAGATATTAATGTAAAAGTTAAAGGAGGCGTACTTGATTTTATGTATAAGTGTTGTAAACGGATTGTGAGCGACTTTCTATTATCTGTTCAATGTAAAGGCTTTTAAGCCCAGTTAATGATAGTAGGTAGAATTGAATGATAGATTAGACAGTTTTAGGAGATAGGAGGGAAAACGGATATAGACACCCTCATCCTTGTATCATTGTATCAATTAGAGATTGTATCATAGGGAAGCACAAAAGAGAAGAGAGTTGTATCAGAAATTTTTATTGAGGAACCCATGTACAAAAGCCATTGAGTTAATATAAGAATCTTTAACCCAAATTCATGGTGTTATGGTGCTTTCTATTTATACATGATGATAGTGTGCTTATGGTTGTTTTGTTTTCTTTGTATTGCATTTTTTGTTATGATGTGGTGAATGTATGATTTCATGTTGAATGTTTGAAGTCTAAAAGAGAGAGAGAATGAGTTTCAGTTGTTTCTCTTCTTGAGTAAGATTTCCTGCAAAGTGTACATTGAAAACATCTGCAAGGTGTGCATTGAAAAGGGTTCTGAGTTTTGTCTCAGAAAACTCAAGAAAGATATCGTTGTTCTCATTCCAGTAGAGTGCAAGTGTAGCACATAAGCCATGCAAGGTGTGCACAAGCTGGTCATGACCTTAGAATTTATCGACTAAGGTTGGAAGGTGAAGGACTATTGCTGCACAGAGTGCATAAAGTCGAAAAAATCAAATAATTAGACATATTTGAAAGATTTCCGTAAGGAGTGCATGCAGGAGCCCTTTCGGAGAACTTGAGTTTGCAAGAACAAGGTCAGGAGGGATAACATATTGGAAGTGTTCAAAGGTAGATGGGATCGAAGTTATCTCACAAAATTAAAGCTCAGGAGAGAGGACATTGATTCATTTCGAAGAAGCCATTGAGAAAGGAGTTGAATGGTTGGAATTATCTGAGGAGAACTTGAGAAGTTGCGAGGACCGTAGGATCTAGATAAGTTGCAGGGTGGATAAGGGTTGGACGAATCCATCACTTGGATTCAAGATTTAACATGGACCGTTCATCATGATCAGTTGGGTTGCCAAGATCATTTTGAAATTTTGCAGATTCTGACGACAAGAAGTCAGGAACATCAGAGTGAAAGTTTCGAGGTCACGAAGTCGCGATAGGAATTCGGTGTGGAAATTTCAGGATTTTGACACTTCAGGTGTCGGGAAGTCAAGGAGGCAGAGTACATAATTTCGGCACTTCGGGTGTCAAAAATTCAAAGAGGTAGAATACAGGGAGATTGATAGGTGGCGTGTACTCACCGCATTTAAGGATTCAACTCAGAGTTGACCCATCACCTCTCAGGGTTTCGTAAAGGGAGAGGGCCAAGGTTCGATACTCCAACTCTCGAGATCATGAGTTGTGAGAAGCGCTTATGGAAAGGACTAGGTTGTGGTCGTATGAAAGTGTGAGATTCGCGCCCGGTGTCAAGTCGCATAGGGTGGGTTTTGTAGGAAGGACCTCTAGATACACTGTGTGTGTAAGATATTCTCATGAGTAGATCGAAGAGTCAATCCGACTCAGAGGAGAATTAGAACGATCCTGAGTGGATCTCGGCCGGAGGGTTGAAGGTGTGTGTCATGACATCTTCCAACTTGACCACATTCTCGGGTTGTGTCATTCTTTCCTTACACCTTTGGCCCTGCCAAGTAACCCATACATACTTGTCTAACATGCTGAGATTTGGTGGGGTCATCTTCTCTCGAATTCACACACTTGCTTGCTTCTTCGTAAAATGCTAGCTAGGGAATGCTCTTTGTATTTTTATCTATGCTAAAAAATCTCTAAGTGTTGAATAATCACGTGCTTTCCACCTTTTATAGACCCAATCGTATCTATTTTTCACTTGTTTGTGCATTTTCACCGAGTGTAATTTTTCCTGTATGCTATCTTCTGATATTTGTCACGGTAATTAATTCGCGTGATTTTTTCCACACATTCTTTTGGTTCAGTCCACTTCTATGTCTTTTTGTGTTTTTCTTCATTTTTTTATTTTTGTATTCCTTTTCTCTCCTTTTCCCCCTTTTTATTTCTTTTTATCATTTCTTTGTCCTAATCTCTACTATAGTACACTATATACATGCCTTTCTCACTGTACAGTAACTTTTAAGTGTCTGTAGGTCAATTGTCCCTGTACAGTTTCAATCAACTACTATTGATCATTCCTTTCAGTTATGTTCCTCCCAATTCCTTTAGTTTTACATATCCCCCATCTATGATAGGTTTTACTTCATATGGCCCTAACCAATACATTCTAAACTTACCAGGGTGTTGGAAAACTTTACTATCATAGAGCAAGAGTAGGTCTCCACCTTAAAAATATTACTTTTAATATGTTTGTCATGTCAAGATTTGTCTTTTGCTTTTTGTACTTCATGGTGAAATCCTACCAGAATCCTGTCATCTTCCATTTCTATTAGTTGAATTAACCTTTATCGCACTACACCCCTTTCTGTCACATTGGTAATTGCTTCTACGCGAAGACTGGGTACCAAAAATTCTAATGGCACCATTGTTTCCTTCCCATACACCAATCTTAATGGTGTATTTCCTATCAACTTCTTACATGTGGTCATATATGAATATAGTACTACTAGTATCCTCAAGTCCCAATCATCCTTGTTGACATTGCATATTTTAGTCAGAGCATTTTCCAAGATCTTATTGAAATATTCTACCGTTCCATTTTTCTGAGGACTCCTCAGTCATAAACCTGATGGTATTATTGATAACATGAGTTCCTTAGTCACTCATCAGAATCCTGGGACATCCAAATATGGCGATCACTTGCTCAAATAAGAAGTGTGTTGTTTTCTCTGCACTACATTCTTTAATTGGTGTTTCTTTTGCCGATATTGTTAATTATTCCTTCACAGTAATGATATACCTAGCTCCTGACCTTTTTGTTGGTGGGTTAATAGGTCCCACAAAGTCTATTGTCCATTTTTCAAATACCTGTTGATCCAAGGGATCAAATTTTTCTCAAACTTCAAAGTGCTCGGAATCTCTTCAAATCGAATGGGTGTGTGGGCCTCGTCATCATGAACCCAACACAACTAGTTTGGGTTCAAACAGATGTCGGATGAGAGAGATATCGCGTTCTGTTCAATTTTTCAAATAGGCAAAAGAAAATGTGTTGATTGTACAGTCTGTACAGTCCATACGGATGCTGACATGGAAGGGTTGTATGACATGTGGCAGAGCTGAGTTGGCAAGGCCATACGACATGTGGTAGGTGTTGGTTGGCAGTTGGATGATGAATCATTTCTTGACACGTGGCATTGGTGGTGAATGGAATGATGACAAGTGGCCCAATAAATGGCCACCACATGTCACCTTGGCTATGGTTTAAAACTTTTGCAGTTGGCCAGACTCAACCCCGCAACCTTCGGACAGGGGAAGAGCCTTGGGAAGGGCCGCCCAACCGGTGCGCCACCATTTGATTCTTATTATATATACGGTAAAAAATTTATTTGAATTGATTATTGTTGTAAGTTAGGGCGTGGTCTGGGCCGGGGCTTAGCCCCAACCCCCGGTCATATGTGTATACTATGGAACCACTGGCGTGTGTGCCCTTTGACTATTACCATATGGTTTAAAAACTTGACCCATTTTTTGTATATGTGTGCATTCATATGGTGGTCCATGTGCCCACGGATTTGGCGGTTAGGGGCTAGGCATGCCCTAACCGTCCTACAGTTCACATTGTTTTGAGGTTGTGTTTGGTGCTGTGTTTTAGCACAAATATGTGCATTGGGGCTAGGTTGAGGAGGCAAAGGTGCATTTTGGCGATCCAGAGACAACAAATTTGAAGGGGAACTTCTAGGAAGCCTATCTTCTTCAATTTTTGTCCAAACGAGGTGCCAAAAAAGCCCAGCTAGGGGTTTTTGGATGTTCTGAGGCCATTGGAGCCATCTATTTGGACTTTTGAGCATTTTAAAGGACATATTTTAGCACCTTGAGAAAATAATACAAAAGATCTATTGGAAGCTGGACCAGGAGATGTAGCCCAAGAGAGGGGTGAACTCCTTTATCATTTGTTGTGTTATGTGTTTTCTGTTCACTGTTATTTGTTGTTGTTTATATGCATCTTGAATATGTTATTTCTATGAAAGATTGTGTTTGCAAAATTGATCCATTTGCATAAGAACA
>WSFP011444485.1:0-20278 GCA_009831015.1 Picea engelmannii | reverse complement strand
TTTCCCTTTCTTAAGTCAACTTAAAAATATAACTTTTAACTTCTTGACTTTCCCCCCTTCAGTGTGAGACTATGACCTAGTGGGGGTGCCCAGGCCACTGAGTCTCCTCATCACCTCTCTAAGAGGTGGGGGACATTACAAATGTCTTGTCATAGAAACAAATGGAATGTTTGGTTACGTAACATACTTGTTAATCACAAAGAGGCTTGATAAAACATATGTATACATGTGAATAATGATAACCCCAGTGATTAACGTTTGGAATGTTTTTGGACATAGGTTATATCCATAATCTCATAGAGTAATGGGGTTTAAATGAGGATATAATGTACCACTACTTTATTTGACCGTGCATATTTTTATTAAATTCAACCAAATAGTCCTAAAAAAACATGGACACCTCTATGATAATAAATTCAAACAATGATCACAACCTCAATAGTATTGTAATTATTGTTATGAAGTTATAATCATAATAGTGACTAGATACAGAGGTCTAGATTAGAGACAAATCATGTCAATAAAGTATCATCTAGGATCTCATAAACAAGTTGGAAAAATGAGAATGAATATGTGACGAGAAAACATAGGAAATTGTTCTTGAATTTGAAACAATATCAACATTTCACCAACTTAAAACCAAGTGTAAGAACGTTGGTCCTGATAACATTAACCATAATTTCATCCGATAATTGAATTAGACCTTTCCATAAATAACACTTATAAGCATTCAGAATATTTTGATTTTCGTGACATGATGAATAATACTTGGAGATGTGAAAATAATCTTGATAATCATCTTTGAATTTCATGCTTTTAGTTATAAAATTCAAAGCGATGATGATTTAAAGATATTCAAAAAAAGTAATGAATCTAAGGAATTAATTTAAAAAATGGAATTTTAGTGAATAACCAATTCAAAATGATATGTAGATGCCCAATATAAATAATAAAAAATTACTATTAAAACTACTACCTGTACCATATTCCTAAAAAACAAAAGATAAGGAAAAATCATGAAATACGAAGGATTCTAGCAATTGAATGACAATGTTGTTTGGTCAAGAATTGAAAAAGTAAATTCAATGACAAGTCTTACAAATAAAAACATTTAAGGGGGGGAGGGGGGGGCATTTCATTTTTTATGAAAATGGAAGGGACTTGTTGCTAGTCCAACAAATGGTGACTTACTGGGTGGAACAACTATCTCTACATAATAATATGAAATCTGTAAATATCAAGGAATAAAATATCATAGGTTTTGAAATGTTAAATCCTCAAATCACCTGAAAAACTTCATCCCTAACTTATGTAATGTTTATTAAACTTTGCAGTTCCTAGGAACATCCAAATTATTTCCATCATCATTAAGAACTTTGTAAAAAATGAACTCGGGATCATTTTCTTTTATCATTTTAAATATGTATAAACATAAAAACATTAAACTTTATCGGGAATTAGTATTGGGAAAGACAAGCCAATCAAGTGAGTTATAGTATTAAAATGACTTCAATACCACTAGCATCGCCACTGTTGCCAGCAGGAATTTATAACATCGAGAGGGGTACCTTTTAACCCCATTCAAATCCTTTATCTCATCCACTAGGTATACATATATGGCTTATAGATCCTTGTAATAATAGATAATTTTTTTCTTTATTTTCTTATTCTGGAAAACTAACTGAAGGTCGCTACCCTAGATTGGTAACCAACTAACGAAAGTGTCATTTACAAAACCCAACAGAAGTGAACAAGCTAGATCATGATGAGATCTATTTTCCTTCAGCCTTGTGACTGAAAGTCATTACCCTAGCTTGGTGACTAGTAGTGGTAATGTCACTTTGTAAGAACCCATGATCATGATAGTTCGTCTCATGATGAGACCTCCTAACCTTCAAATAACTCCTCAGGTTTTGTTTCTTAATACAAAGGATCATGCTATGGTTATTTTTAATATCTTAAGAGATTATCTAATAGATGGGGAAGAAACCCCAAAAGACTCCTTAAGAGCATGGGATGACGTACAAATTTAAAGGTTACTGATCCTTACAAATTAATCCTGCTTTTCTGAAACTAATTCCTTTAAAAGTAAACTATCATGTAAATATGTTTTGTTTATTTTGATTTAAGTTCCTTAATATTGGTTTAAAGATAAATCTCTTGAGTAATGATGGAAAAATTTAGATAAAATTTCAAGCAAAGTTCATAGCGGATTTTTCAAAGTCAGAGACTAACTAATCAGAGAGTTTGAATGCCAGCACAAGGGAGACATCCTTTTAAATATTTCCTTAAAGATAATATTTCAGTTTTATACAAAAGAAAATATTATTTTTACCCAATGTATATGCTGGAAAAAATTTGAATAGTAAAATCTAAAATGAAGCCAACAAATTACTAACAATCAACCATACTTGAAAATGTAAGAAAAGAAAAACGAAAGAATAAACTTAACTAATTGAATTAACCTAAGATATATACAATAGGTCATGAGTAAATCAACATCCAAAAAAATGTAGCAATCATATCAAAAGTCAAAATGGATAAGAGGAATCAAATTTTAAGGGATAATATAAATTTAAAAGTTTAAATATGTGTTCCCATTCGATCCTTTAATGATGTAAATATGTACTTACCTTCAAATAATGATCGTGATAGAAAACATTCATTAAACAATTCATGAGATGTTTAGTAGACCATGCCTTTTATTAAAAACAAATAACAAAAGAAATAAAAAATTTAAAAATCCCTAAAAACCAACACTAAATGTGAAGCTATGATATCAACTTCAAAAACAAATGAGAGCCTTATCAATTTCATGTCAAAAGAAAAGATAATCTTATGAGTAATCAAATATAAATTCTTTCACTTAACATATTCTTTTTTCATGATATTAGAATAACGATTGGATTAAACATTTCACAACTAAGTCACAAAAAAAATAAACTGGACTTACAAAGAAATGTTTAGCAAAATAAATTAGGAACAAGAGTATAAATAGAGAAAAAAGAAGAAAAATTAAGGAAAAAATCTCTTATCTTAATGATGGCTCGTCTTCAGCTTGATATTAGTGTGTCTCCATAATTGTGTTATTCAAGTAAACTAAAGAAAAGAAATCTAATTATGAAAGAAGCAACAAAAACTAAAATAATTAACCTACTCTACATTCTTTTAATGATCGTAACACTACATGAAATCAAATATCCAATGCAACTATCAAAGAAATTCCAATCTTGCAAAACGAATAAAATTACTAATCAGTAACCAGAAACAATAACACTACATGAAATCAAATATCCAATGCAACTATCAAAGAAATTCCAATCCTGCAAAACGAATAAAATTACTAATCAGTAACCAGAAACAAGATGTGTGGACATAACAAATAAAAAGCAAGGCACCATGATTACCACTTTTATCCCAATTGACAAACAAGGAAACTATATCCTTACATTTTTCTAGAAACCTTTTTGAAATAAGAGTCTTCAAGCCCATCTACAATCTTGTAATGGAATTCATAATGAAAGCAATAACCTTGTTGAATAATATTTATAAATGGCAAATCGATTTGAAAATCAAGAAATGAGGACTTGTCATGGTCAATGAACAAATTCGAAGTATGGTGATGTTGAAAAATTTAATTTTAATTCTTTATCTCAAAAAACCAACAATTATAGATGAATCAAATAAAATAGATATAAATTTGTGGTGATTGAAAGTTATAGGAAGAGAATTATCAAATATTTGATTGTCATCCACATCATTCAAAAACAAATTTTTTTTGAGTAAAAGAATTTTCAACTTCAACAAGAATCGGTGCATTGATTTTATCAGAAATTGATCAAATATAAATGTCTTAAAGTTTACCGTCTTCCCTTATGAATGATTGAAATGAAAAAACATCACGTGGTGTTACCAATTCATTAGTTTTATGTTTAATAGTTAAATCACCAACACTCGACATATGAAAATAATCAAATTTCGAAGGTACATTGTTAGATAAAGTAGATAATTTTGAAGCACATCAAAATATAGGAATAAGTCAGGATATATGGAGTAAAAAGAATTAGAGACAAGGGAATGAAAATGATCTCTTGAATTAGATTCCTCTTTCCTTACCTGATGATTTTTACTACGATTTGGTGATAACATTTCAAACATATTATAATAAATTTGTTTGGGATTGATATATTTATTTTCAAAAAGAGAATTTGAACTTTTAATCATTATATGATCACCTGAAACCCCTTCCTATATGATTTTAAAATCACACTTTTATGAACAGTTACATGGAATGTACTTATCCTTTCTTCTGAACGTGGTCGAATTTGTTGATCAAGATTAATAATTTCTTCTTTAATTTGAAGGTCAATATCTCTAATTTTTTATATAAATATTATAAAACTTATAATAATTGCAACATGTTTTTGTTAACTTATAATAATTGCAACATGTTTTTGTTCATTAGTCATTGAATTGAATTCAAGAACAAGTTAGATTTTTTTTTTTTAAGAAAGTGAAAATATATTTCGATCGACAATCATCTCCTTAAAATATGTATTGGTAATAACATAATATTGAAAATTTAATTGCTTAGAAGAATGATTAGTTTCCTTGACTACATGAATGATTTGATTCTCAATTTGTTCTTCTCTTTCTAGTTGCTCAATCAAAGTTTTACATAGTGTAGAATTGAAATTTCCTGCAAAAGAAATATCCATATCCCCTTTGGGGAGTATATATAGAGAATAATCATGAGGAAATTCCTTCCATTCCTATACTTTAAGTTTGGGATAGGGTAGAAGCTATAGATTCAAAAATTTCAGGAACAAGACTTTCTAAATTGGTAAGAGGAAAGGATGGAGATGAAGTTTCTTGGGGTTTTGGAAGATGACTACTTGAAACATATTATTGATTAACTTGTGAGTAAAATTCATCATGCTGAGTAATTTCTGGATATGTATTGAATTTATCATCTACAACTAGATTTTATTGAATAGGATGGGTGCACAAAGTTGAGACAAGATTAAGAAGATTGAATTCGCAAGGTAAATAAAAAAGATGAAACTTAAATAGTACATGATTGATTTTTATTGAAAGGTTTTGTGAAGGTTGATCTTTATCGATTAATAGAGCCTTTAATTCATCACATAATTTATCATAATCATACACCTCAAAGGTGTCTAAAAATTCATTTTCAAATTGAAACCAAGTGAAAATAGAGTTGGTCAAAAAATATTCAAACCAGTATTTGATTCGACCTATGAAGGTAAGAGAGAACAACCTACACAAAATATTTAAATATACAATATCATGCTTGATTCATTTACACAAACACTTATTAAGATGATCCTTTGTATATATATTCCCTTCATCGTCAAACTTGAGTTTAGACAAGAGAGAAATTGTCTCATTGGGAATGTCAACTAATGAAAAATTAAAAAAACATTCCTATACAAAAAATTGGGGAGGAGTCATTGGTTATTATAAAAATGAAAATATTGACTCCAAGTAAGTTAGCTTGTCATCCAACCTACCTTCTAGTGCATTTTGTGGAAACAAAAAAGAACAATTAATAGATATGAAATTATTAGAGGCTGAGGGTGTAATGGGCACCCTCTGTTACGACTACGAATAGTGAAGCAGACATTTTGTTTTTTCATTAGGAAATTAATATCAACACATGAATCATAGCAATGCATAATCAACACGACATCATAACTAAAAGAATTACAAGTGACACATCATCAGAATCAATAATGACACAAGCCAAAGAGTTAACATAACTGAAAGCAACATGTGATCAACACCTGAACATAAATAGCGACACAGTTCATCACATCACAGTCAACCAAAGAAAATGTAAATAATGATCATCCATATTGTTGAACATTAAATAACTACCTGCCCAACCTACCCTGCAAGGTTAGGACCTCCAAGACACATAAGCAACGCTCAAGCCCATGATTCATCCGATTCATTTTCACCACTTATGGTATTAGGGATGGAGATTGTTCTGAGGAACAAGGAGATATCTAAATCCCACTAATACAATCAAGACAAAAACCAATAGATCAATCAATTAATCTTAACTAGAAGTTGTCTAGGTACGACAGAATTTATATTAAAACATACATCAATTTTGATGAACGAAATTGCCACCTATGAAGCATTCAACAATAGTCCAACTAAAATATCATCTGTCAAATTTATTAACACAATTCTCGACTTAGAAGCATTCCACCAATGGTCTGATTAAAATAACCTACATCATTTTATTAACGCAATTACCATCTATAAATACTTAATAATCAAGGAAGGAATTATGGAATGTTCTTACCCACGAGACACAATTACCATTTACATAAAAATTCTACACCACACCCCTTTAATGTTATTCTATCACATTAATTCCATTATCATTTAGAAAAGAAATGACAACAAGTAGCTAACCATTAATAGTATATAAATCCTTCCATAAAGTAACACGATCTTCAACTAGGCCATAAGACATACAATGAAGTACAAGAATTAAGTCTTACATAATCAACTTCAATCAATGGTTAAGTGCAATTGAGTATGAAAAATAAACATAAGGATAATAAAACCACGAAGGCATGATAAATTATATAAGGTTCCTCTTCAAGTCATCAAAGGAATTTTTTCAAGGCCAGGGTTAATAGGGTTAAGTACCCTTTTCAAGTGTTCAAGTTTTTGGTGTCAAGTAACCACTACAACCCATCTATGCCATCTCATTTATGTGAATCCCTTGAGGAAAACAAGAGGAAACAATTTAAAACACCAATGGAGACCCTAATCTTCTTTAGGCGAGGCATAAGGGAATTGAATCAATTATAATCCCAATTAGGTAATGATAAGTCAAGGTGGTCAACTTAGTCCATAAGGCACACTTGAAGGAGTGAATACATACTACACTCTATTTAGGATGTCAATACACAAGAATCATGGTATAATTATAATGTTGAGTAATACATTCCCTTAAGAGGATTTAATAGATCAATAATTTACTCTAAATATAGAACTCATAAGCCATCCACATATCCATTGAAAAGGATAAGAATATCAATCATCAAGTACAAGAAGGGAGGATAAGGTATTCATTAATAACTTACATGGCCCTGAGCAAGGATGTGTTATATACATTATTGGATCAAGTTTATAAAGGCCAAGAAACAACAGAGCCAACCCAAGGCTGACTTAATTTCCCCCTTTTTATTAGAACTGAAGTAAGGCTCTACAATAAAATAAGAGAGGTCGTCACCTACATGGCAATGATCAGGTAGTTCATCAATCGTTGTGCTTTAGAAGACTTCAAGTCAAGTCTGCGGTGGGGATGGAAACACAGAGGTAATATCTCAACGATTACCGGGAAGTGAGAAGATTTCGATGACAAGAAGGCAAAAAGCTGACAAATCCAACCGAGGTTCTACGCAGCGCGAGGGAAAAATTAAACGTTCCAACACCCAGTGTTGCTGGGTGACTATACACGTATTGGAAACTTTATAGTGGTTAATGTAGACCGCGACGGTGCGAACCGGAGTCTGAGTGATACAGGAATCGATGGATCTCCCAACTAAACGATCTTTTAGGTTCGGAAAGAAAACTAAAAGCTACCCTGATTCAAACGACCATAGAAATCGAGTAAGGAAAGGACAACAACGGTAACTAAAACTTTGGTTGTTCCGAGGTTGGGAAGCTACCACGCGGGTGGTATGGCTCCTATTTAATCCAACTTCAAGATTGCACTCGGTCGCCACATGACATCAAGCGCATAGGGACGAGGGGAAGAACTCCAACATCTCGCACCAGTCAACCAGTGTGAATTCGTGAATTAAGTACAACCCCTCGCTCTTGGTAAAAAAATGGAAATCAACATGATGGATCCTCCGTATGTAAGGCGCGCGTTCGTTTCCTCCCGAAATTATTGTAGGGATGTCTCTTTTAACTCTAGACCTAAACAACTTACCCAGGCGCAGCCTCCCCAACGGGAATACGAAATTCTGGAGTGCTAAAATACACACCCATCCCAACGACAATAGGTTTCGAACTGCCTCAACAACTAACTCGGGTTGAACGCCCAGGGAAGGAAGGGGATTCCAACTTAAAATAAATCTCAGAAGTTAAAGTACCAACTCGAATCTAATCGAAGTAATCCCCATCGTTTTATGGGATGCAGAGAGACGGAGTCACACTTCAGACATCTAACCAAGGTTTTGGCAGAAATATAAAACCCCAAATTTTCGATGCAAAGATCGAGGGACCCTCAATTGGCAGGATCTTGCCATTGCGCATCCTCATGGAAAACACAAACCTTCCCATATGCGACTTAAGGCAGTCTTCCTTAAGCACACCCATACAAATTTAGTAAAGGAGTAAAATCTCGAAATGCTAACATACTCCTTCCACACAATACTCATCCATTTCGATCTAAGATAGCCATCACGAATTCCATCCAGAAAAGTCAAGTGATTACACAACAAAAGTATTTTCATTTTTCTTTGAAGGGATCTGATCTCATGGAAGTTGCTAAAGGTATCGATCATCAAGTGAGAGTTTTAAGAAGCAGATCAGAGCAGTGGTAGGACAACAATGAGCATTCTAACTACAACCTAGCGATGGAATCAATTAAAATCCTATGGTTTGTAAGGGAGAACAACGAAAACAAATTCCATTCATTCAATTAAAATTTAGCTGATAACATTTTAAAAATTGCGTCCCATATCCCACAACCATTCATTGAACTTGCAGAATTTAACATCATAGTTTGATACAGCTTCGGGCAAAAAAAATCCACATATATGCAAACCAAACTATTACATTCAACTCAGATAAGAAATACCGTAACAACAGACGACAAAGGTGAAGATGTTCCTCAACGTGTTCCTTTTGGAGCTCCCACTTGCTGATCATAGAGACTTCACAGGTACCTCCTAGCCAATGCTAGGGGTACTTTTCTTCCCCCTTAGCCCCCCCTTAGGCCCCCGAGCTGCAAAGGAGCCACGCACACAACCAGAAAATTCTAGTTCCAAGATTGCCTCGCAAGGTAGAGGCACCACTCTCACAAGTAAAATGAGTCAAAAATTCTGCAACATAACTTTACTCATAACCAGTGTCCCCCCTTTTCTCATCTAGGCCATTTGTTTTATAGAATTTATTTATGACACATCCCCACTTGCACAATTAATTCACTTCTTAATTAAATAATTTAGAATTATTTCCCCCATAGACTTGTCACCCTTTCCCTTAGTTTCATAAGTAAATTCACAATTTATTTTTAATAAAATTCAATTTCTCTCACCCTTCCTAAAACCGCTCCTTAAATCACTCCTGGTTGTTTCTTTATTCCCCTTATTTTCATTTAATGATTGACACCATTCTAAAACTGAGTTGAGTTAAAATAGGATGGCAGAAATTGTGGGAATTTTTTTTTCAGGGTAGAGACGTATTCCGACGTCTTTAAGCCACAGAGATCTGTCATTACGTGCATAAACTCGCGGTTGAGGGATTCATACATGCAAGAAATACAAGTGTTTCTTAAGCGCACATCTGTTGGCCACCCTTGTAACCCCTGTTGGTACCCCTTCGAGTGGTAGTGCATCAGACAACACTTGTGTACGGAATCAACCTAGATTTTCTGAAGCCCTCTTTAGATAAATCGATCGGCCGCCTGACTACTATAGTGCCACCAAGAACAGCACTCGGGAAGATACTCTATAGTACCTGGGTAGTCGGGTAGTACGGCTAAGGGTACGGTCTATCCTTCTTAGTTAGTGCCCTGAGATATTGGGCCGAGTACTATTGTTGGACTTTGCACGTATATCAGAGAGCTATAGCATAGGGAAAACCCTTGTCTGTAGAACCCTTGAATACCTAACCCTTGGGGGACAGAAACATAAACAAATTAAAATAGACAAGATCTGTTGCCGTGCAACTATGTTCGGGTTGCCAAATCACTACACTTTTCTTACTGGTTAATCATTTGAGGATTTCAGCGCTACAATATTCTTCAGACCGGAGTATAACTCCGCAGGTGTAAAAAAAAAGTCTTGAATTTTTTTCACCATTATTTGAGGCCGATTCTATTGTATCCATCTCCTCGCCCTTATCACATTCATCCATATCATTTTTTGGCAAAAATTTTTACCCCACCTGCCCCTTTTCAGTTCACCCATCCTTATGGCCCATACCCGTAGCCAAGACCTAGAAGTTCGCTTCAACACCTTGCAATTTGGTTTCCTTGAGACCCAAAAAGAAGTGAAACAACTCAGTGTAACTATTGCCTCCATCGATACATCCATCAATACAACCATAAATACAACCATGCAGTCCTCAATGGAGGAAGTCAAACAAGAACTGACCACCCAGCTTGAATCTGTCTTTGCATCACTCTGCACCAAAATGAAGATCCTTATAGATGACCCTTTCTCTGATGCACCTCCAAAGACTGAAGGTGAACATTCCTCCCATTCCCATACCTTTCAGCACCATCACTTTCAACATGACCTACGCCTTCCGCAGGTGGATGTGACCAAATTTGATGGCTCGGACCCCACTGGTTGGGTAACCCAAATGGAACATTATTTCTCTTTATACGACATTACAAATGAATTGGCCAAACTTCGATATGGTGTTCTCCATCTAGATCAATAACGTTGGCAATGGTGGCAATGGAGAAAAACTTCCCGCCAAGGGTATATTGCTTGGACCCAATTTGTGACTAAGCTTTATGAACGCTTTGACACTGACACCAAACATTTGGGTCGTTTGACAAAGTTGAAACAATCAGGAGCAATAGAAGACTTCATAGCTACCTTTGAGCGCCTGGCTTTTCGAATAGAGGGCATGATTGATGCTTTCTTTCGAGAGTATTTTATCAATGGCCTCAAAGATGAGATTTGGGCCCATGTCCTCATGGCTCGAACTTCGAGTTGGGTGGACGCTACTAAAAAATCTAAAGAAGCACAACAAGTTGTATCCTCTCAAAACCGTAAACCCTCCTTTATCCCTCGCCCTAAACCCATAAATCCCACTACTCCCTCCTCCCCATTAAAGATCCAAAAATTGACCAGGGCTGAAATGGCTGAACGCCAACTCAAAGGCCTTTGTTATAATTGTGATAACAAATATTTCCCGGGCCACAAGGAACAAAAGCGTTTTATGGCCATATCTGAGGATATTTTGGAAGAGGATGTTGAAACTCCCCTTGTGTCTGAGTCACCTAAAATCACTGACATAACCCCTCCCTCAGACCCTCCTAAAGTAGAACCGATCATTTCCCTCAATGCTCTCACTGGCTTCTTTGCCCCCCAAACCCTCAAGTTAATTGGTTACATCAAGAATCGGAAGGTCATCATTCTGGTTGATAGTGGAAGCACCCATAATTTTATTCATCGCTACATTGCCCAAGAAACTCATTGCTACATCCATGCCGTCAACAATTTCCAAATCATGATTGTCAATGGTGGTTCCATGAAATGTGGAGGGCGCTATGAAAATGTGTGTCTCCAAATCGATGACTACCACCTAAAATCCCATATGTTTTCTATAGATATGGGCGGTTGTGACATTGTGTTGGGTGTAGACTAGCTAAGGACTTTGGATCCCATTCTCATGGATTTTAAGGAATTAACCATGAAATTCAACTAGGAAGGCCACCAATATAAATTCCAAGGCATCATTGTTGGTTCACCTAAGGTCATTAGTTCCCATTGCATGGAAAAGTTGCTCAAAAAAGGTCATTCTGGTGTCATTGCCCAACTCCATGCCATACAAACAACAGAGACACCCCCGGTGCCGCAAGACCTCCAAGCCCTCCTTTCTAAACATCAAACGGTATTTTCCACTCCACAAGGACTCCCTCCTTCCCACGGTGTTCATGATCATTCCATTCCCCTTGTACCCGGAAGCCTTCCTCCCAATATATGTCCGTATCACCACCACTTTTCACAAAAAAAACGAAATTGAGAAAATGGTCTAGGAACTCCTTAATGCAGGTGTTATCCTCCCTATTAGGAGCCCTTACTCTTCTCCGATAGTCATGGTCCTGAAGAAAGAAGTTTCTTAGAGAATGTGTCCTGACTTCTGTGCCCTCAACAAACTGATCATTAAAGACAAATTTCTCATTCCTGTCATTGATGACCTCCTAGATGAATTGAGTGGCACCCAATTCTTTACTAAACTTGATCTTCGCTCGGGCTATCACCAAATACGTATGAAAGAGGCAGACATTCCCAAGATGGCCTTTCGAACTCATGAGGGCCACTATGAGTTTTTGGTCATACCCTTTAGCTTATGTAATGCCCCCTCTACCTTCCAAAGCCTCATGAATCATGTCTTTCATCCCTTTCTTCGTCATTTTGTCTTAGTTTTTTTTTATGATATCCTCATCTATAGAAAAACCTAGATAGACCATCTTACTCATGTGGATCGAGTTCTCCATCTACTCTCTCGGCACCAAATTTTCCTGAAACAGTCTAAATGTGCTTTTGGTGCCTCAAAAGTAGAATACTTGGGTCATCTAGTTGGCAAGGATGGCGTCAGGGTGGATCTGAAAAAGATTGAAGCTATGCAAGACTGGCTACACCCAAAGACTCAAAATCTTGCTTGGATTTCTTGGCTTAACATGGTATTATCACAAGTTTGTTAAGAATTATGGAAAGATTGTAGCACCTCTCACTGTTGTCCTCAAAAAGAACTCTTTCACTTGGACTCTAGCTGCTGCTCAAGATTTCCAAACCTTGAAGATGGCCATGTGCACCACTCTGGTTCTGGCCCTTCCTGATTTCACAAAGACCTTTGTGTTGGAATGTGAAGCCTCAGGGAAAGGAATCGGTGATGTCCTTATGCAAGAGGGTCGACCTTTGGCCTTCACCAGCAAGCAACTATCTGAAAGGAATCTGGGCAAACCCATTTATTAAAAGGAAATGTTGGCTATTCTACATGTCGTTGATCTACGACACCCTTATCTCTTCAGGAAACATTTTCAAATTAAGAAAAACCATCAAAGCCTCAAGTACTTTCTGGAACAATGCATTTCCTCCCCAGAGCAACAAAAATGGGTGACTAAGCTCTTTGGATATGATTATGAGATCATTTACAAGAAAGGCAAAGACAATGTGATGGCGGATGCACTATCCTGAAAATATGAAGAAGAAGGATCCCTTTTTTATCTTTCCTTCATTGTACCAGATTGGCTCCAAGTTGTTCACCAGGAATGGCTACAAGATCCCAAAAGTTCGCATATGATCCAACAATTGCAGACCAATGCTCCAGCTCCCCCAGGGTACTCTTGGCTCTAGGATGAGCTTCGATACAAAGGTCATTTGTATTTAAGTAAAAAATCAATGCTTAAATCCACGGTACTTTCTGAGCTTCATGCTACACCCACAGCGGGGCACTCCGGGTTCACCAAAACCTATGATAAGGTCAAACATTCTTTTTTCTGGGATGATATGAAATAGGACATCCATAATTTTGTCGTTGAATGTGATGTGTGTCAACGCAGCAAAGGAGAAATAGTCAAATCTTCGAGCACACTACAACCTCTTCCAATTCCACCTGCTATTTGGAAGGATATCTCTATGGACTTTATTACCGGCTTACCCAAATTGGGAAATAAATCAGTCATAATGGTGGTTGTGGATCGCCTTTCCAAGTATTCTCATTTCTGCGCTCTTCAACACCCATTTACTGCATCCACGCCAAATTTTCATGGACCAGGTCTTTAAGCTTCATGGCATGCTGCACTCTATTGTTTCTGATTGTGACCCAACTTTCACAAGCAATTTTTGGCAAGAATTGTTCAAGCTACGGCACCCAATTGCATCTCAGCATAGCTTATCATCCCCAAAATGATGGTCAAACGGAAGTTGTCAAAAAGTGTTTGAAAACATATCTGAGGTGTTTTGCCTCTGAAAAGAAAAATCAATGGCCTCAATGGTTACCCCTAGCTGAATGGTGGTACAACACTTCCTACCATACAACTACACACATGACTCCTTTTGAAGCAGTGTATGGACAGAAGCCACCTTCAGTTCTCTCATACTTACCGGGTACCTCAAAGCTCTAGGTGGTTGACCAAACACTTACAGTTTGAGAGGATATTCTCCATACCCTCAAAGCGAACTTGGTCATGGCACAAAATCACATGAAGCAACAAGAAAATCAAGGTCACTCTGAACGTCAATTTGCAGAAGGGGATCAGGTGTTTCTGCGACTGCAACCACACAAGCAAACTTCCCTCAAGGCCGAGCATTTTCAGAAGCTAGTGCCCAAATTTTATGGTTCTTATACAGTTCTCAAGCGTGTGGGACAAGTCACCTATCAGTTAGCTCTACCCAGTCATTCGAAGCTACATCCTATTTTTCATGTTTCATGCTTAAAGAAGGTGATTGGAACTAGGTGTCAAATTCAAACCAACCTTCCCGAGTTACCTAAAGAAGAATCCATCGCCTGCGTCAGAGAACCATCAAGGAAGTGCTAGTCCAGTGGAAAGATACAACTCCAACAGATCCCACTTGGGAACCAGCTACCATTCTGCAGCAGTTTCCACATCTCAAGCCTTGAGGACAAGGTTGTTTTTAAGGGGGCAGACATGTTAGGGTCCTAACCCGCACATAGGTAGAGCAATATATTCGGATGTAATAAAGGTCAATATTAATAAGGCCTTTCAATAAAATAGAATAAAGCGGATGTAAGAAGACCTAAAGAAGCTTCCGCTTCTAGAAGGATCTTCCTCTAGATGCTTCTCTTTATAGACATATTTAGTATAAATAAGGGTCGAGGGTATGAAAACCCTAGCTTGGAGATTATTGTAACAGAGCGCTACTCGACTGGAGGTTGCCCCCTCGAAGAGGCCCGTGAACATTGCTTTCTAAACCAAAGTTCTATTTTTGTTGTTGTTCTTATATCATTTATGTGTTATTGTGGAGATTATGCTGGTTATATTACTGTTATTCTGCCATTTCTAGCATTTTATTTATGTTCTTCATACTTTTTATATCTGGTATATTACATTAGACTTGTGTTAACTAGACTCTAGATATCTTTCTATGTGCACACATTCTTTTATGCTTTATTCCTTTCTTATATTAAATTCCAATTAGGTATTTTATGCACACATGTGTATTGTATTAATTCTTTAGAAGTATTTCATCTTTCTTATTTTCTTAAATTCACTTGCCTATTTCCTATGCTATTTAATTTTATTTTAGTTTTAGTATTTTCACCAAGCTTAGACTTAGGCTTAATTTTTTTGACTAGGCTCAGAGTTTCATTTGGGGATTCACAAATAATAGTTTAAATCTTTAATTAATTAATTAAAGCCAACAATGCTTAAATATTTTACAGGGTTTAATTATTCACTCAAGGTTTTCTAGGAAACCTAGATTCATTGACTCAAGTTTTATTTCCATGATGTGTCTTTCAAGACCCACTCTGTTCTTCGAGGGTGCCACTCGCTTTTGACTCAAAATTTTAATTACACGATGTGTCCTTCAAGACGAACTCCGTTCTCCAAGGGTGTCACTCGTCTTTGACTCAAATTATTAATTACGCAATGTGCCCGTAAAGATGCACTTCATACTCCAAGGGTCCCACTCGCCTTTGACTGGTTTTGGTAGTTTTCCAACCCCTGGACTCAATACTCCATTCGGGTGGCCTTGTGAGTGACTAAGGGATTCTAAGGAATAAGGACCCTACCTTATTGCATGCCCTTTGGAAATCTTCATGAGCGACTGTCTCAATCTGGCCTCACAACATCGTGGATCTCTCGAACTAGGTAATTGTTAACCTACAATTCGAACCACGGCATGAGTGCTAGTAGGTTGTGATAGGGACGTTGTCACACCTCTCCCCCAATATCCAGTCTATGTGCATGGACCCTTTACTCCTTATGTGAATCATATTAGCAAGCAATCGTCATCCTACATCCATCAACGAAACATTGTTAATGATCCATAAACATCATAAATACCCAAACCAATATAATCCACTCCCTGATTCAATCAGATTCTAAGGAGGTCTATTGATTCCATCGGCATCCTCAATCTGTCAAGTGTCTTGCACATTCATGGGAAAATCGTCAACAGAATCTGTCAATACATAGATATCAAACAACAAAAATCATAATACATCACATCATCGTAAGAATCCATAAGAGAAACAAATATTCATACACTATAACCGGATCACATGCACACAAGTTTCCTCAAATAATAAGTGAATAACAGGTGCTCGCAAGAGTGGGATGTTATAGAGTGGGATGTTACAGAGGGATAATGACTAATTAGAATAATTTGAAGCTATAATCATTTAATCATTTAATTTACCTCAGGCCCTCCTTCTAGCACCATTTGTTGATGGTAAGAATTGACCACTCGTCAACGCAAGAGAAACAACTCAGTCTAAGTTCCTTAGAGAAGAACCCAAGCCATTTGGTATGTTTCTTCCTGATGGGTTTTATAGCTTCGTTATCCAATGAAAGAATCTTCCCTCGAACAGAAGGAATATAGGAAAATTGTCCTAAAGGTCCCACAAACTAATATTTTCAATTATAATGTGAACTAGAAACAAATTTACAATATTTACAGTAACTACTTTAAAGGAAATAAAATAAAAGAAAACTAATTAATTTATACATATTGTAGAAGATTGTGGAAATCTTCTCCAATGACAATTTTAATCATAGAACAAAATCTTAGGAAAAAGATAGAAATATTATAAATTAAAAGAAACTCTAATAATGAAAACAATTACTAAATTTATAGTCAAACTAAAAGAAATTTAAAACTAATTTTAAATATGAAAAAGTTAAGGTTAACAAAATTGACCTCAACAATTTAGTTAAGAAAGTTAAAATAGAAAATATTCCTAGAAAGAAAAAGGGACTATATTGGCCAAGAGCATCAATTAAATATAATAATTGAGTTTAACTTCACATTTAATATAATAAACACCTATCAACTGAAAGAAAGAATCTTCTTGTTAACAAGGACAAGTGTTACATGTGTAGACTCGATACTATGAATTCCATAGGAATAATAGCTTCTTGGCCATGCACTATTCTTAATGGGGTCTATCTTGTCAACTTCTTACTTGTAGTCAGATGCACCCATAACACTACTAGAATCCTCAAGTCCCAGTCGCCTCGACTTTGTTGAAATATACACTTGACACTAAGAGGGAGGGGTGAATCAGTGTCATGAAATTTTGGCTTTTTTTCACACTTTCATAGATTAACTGAATAAGATATTTGCATCTCACTTAATTATTCACAAACATGTGTAACAAAAATTGTATGAAGTAGATAAAATATCTTTCTTTTATTTATTTAAATTGTATGAATACATATAAAATCAATACTTTAATATCTTCGACTTCAACTGACTATGAGAGATCCAACTCTCTGATACAAGACCCATCTTGTAGTTCTTAGATCCAGCTAAGAAATGAGGAATCCAACCCTCATAACAAGACCCAGCGTGTTGATCTCATATCCAACTGGGATGTGAGGAATCTAATCCTCATGACAAGACTCAGCTTTTAAACAGGCACCAACCTGACATAATGAACTTTCATTCAATCCAATATATATCCACCTGTTAGCACATATAATTGTAGGGGTAAAAAAGAACCACTTTGGTTTTTTTTTTTGAGTCACACCTTTGATCCTTACATCATTACCGTGACATGTCACTTCTGAGTTGTATAAAATGTTCTCTTTTTCATCATCCATCTGTTTAAATGTCAAGTTAAAAACAGCTGTATGTGTTGCCAACTCACTAGGAGAGTTTGCAGCATACTCAAGTGCTCCATTCATTCATTGTGATCATTATATTTCTGTCATGCTAGGGGATTTCATTGTTTTCAAGCCTATTTTTAACAAATTTTCAGAGATTAGGTCTTTGGACATCCTAACAGTCTCCTCGAAGCATGAAAATATTGTTTGAGTCAGGCGCTATGAACTCATTTCTTGTAGCAGAGTCTTCTAAATATTTGATCATAACGTTTAAATGGCAATGTGGATTTTTTTGAAATGTTTTGTGGAGGAGTATGATATTGGCATTAACCAACTAACCAAAATTCAGCCCAACCCAGTTTGGCATTTGAGAGATAAAATCAAAACACCAGTGCATTGCGAACTTCGTTGTGAACTCGTGAAGAAGAGGAAGGTTTAGAGGTTGGACAACTTGCAAACATCCCTGTGCAAATTCAAATACATCATCATCAAGCCTAGATCCGTGTGGTACTCCATGAGATTGTTCATCATGTTTGAGGATTGAGAAAGGGGTTTTGTTTGGTTTTTATATTGCCATTGCAAACTGTGATGCAAACACTTTGTTCTAGGATTGTTGAAACTTTAATCTTTTGCATCCCTTCAAATTTATCTTTTAAAGAGTGAATCTATACCCCTCTCACACTTGAAATATGTGGTTGATCAGATGTAAACCAGGTTTTAAGATTGCACATGTTTTTAACTGATATTTGGATTGATAAAAACCTTGTTTTGACAGAGAATTCACTTTCACACACCAATTGTCATAACAAATGAAAGAAAACAACCAAGCAGGGATTATACATGTTGGCCAAGGTTGCTACCAGGAGGAGCTCTAGAATCAAGAAATAAATATGTTCAGCCTTCAAATCCTACACCAAATTTTTTCAAGTTCTTGTTTTATACCTTTGACACATTTTGGGGTGATTACCATGTTTTGCCAACTATGATTATCAGTTTGGGTGCTTTCCTTTAGTCAAGATCATCAAGACTATGAAGTTTACAACATTCTTGGGACACCTGATAGAGTTTTGAAATGATAAAACATTGGAAAAAATGAAACGGGTTGCTACAGGAGACTTCACAACACCTGAACTCACTCGCGCTGCAAACTGGTATTTATGATAGTTTTTTAAGAAATTAGCACACAAAAAAGGATTGGTTTCCTTATAACGTTTGAATGACAATCTGGGTTCCTCTTAAATTTGGTGTGGGGGTAAAATATGGTTTTTTTACTTGTTGACTACAATTCATCTTGACCCACTTCATATTTTTGGATAAAAGACAAAAACATCACCTACAGGAAAGTTAGCAATGCATGTTGTCACTAGCACTACGAACTCTAACAGTCTGACAAATTCGAGCTATGGAAAGGTTTCTAGTTGTGAAGGAATATTTGAATGGTCTCCTAAGAGTTAGTTGTACATGAGGGACATGTGTTCCATCTTCAGATCAAGTATTATGACATGTTTCAAGAGGAATTTATCACAATAGACAAGATCCTAGAAAATAGGAATTTGTTAGGTTTTTCTTGGAATCTTTTGTAACAAGACTCCTAAATGGAGGAGGATCCTATGTAAATCCTTGGTTTCGACCTCCTTAGGGTAGAGATAGATAATTCACTATAAATGAAAGGTTTTTTTATGAGAAAATGGTTGGATTCATGAGCCAAGAGAGGAGAGAGTTGGAGGAGCAATTTTAGTTGTTCATTTGTAAGCCTGAGGGCCTGCTTGTAATGACATTTATGCATTAAATATTCATTAGAGTTTTTATCAGATTGTCTTATTTTCTTTCCCCCTTCTTTGTTATCTTCTTGCTTGAACATATTGCAGGTTTTGAGGATCATAGATTCCATCGATTTATGGATTCATGAACAACAGAGGATCTGTTGTAGCTTGCCCATTAAATCATTGTTTACTATTTAAGCAATCTTTATCTGTTTGCAGAAAGGATATCTATACAATGGATGTTCTCCCTTTTTTCATATTCACCATGCTTCTACTCATCATTATATATCCCTTTATAATGACATCCATCTTAGTTAATCCTTCCAAATATCTATGTCACATGTGATCCTCCCACGTTTTTGTTGAAGATGAGGATGTCATCCAAATATAATACCACAAAGGATTTGGTGAAGGGTCTCAATACATCATCCATCAACTTCATGAAAGTGGTTTGTGGGTTTTTTAAGCCAAAGGGAATGAATAGCCATTCGTAGAGACATCCTTTATACTTGAAGGTTGTCTTTCATACATCAGTTGGTTTGATGGGAACCTCGTGGTAGCCAGACTTTAGGTCAATCTTGTTGAAGAACTTTCCCCCCTTGATTTGGTCAAGAAATTCATAAATCTTGGGAATGGGGTAGTGGTTCCTGACTGTGATTTTTTTTAAGGCTCTGTAATCAATGCAGAGTTTCCAAGTCTCATCCTTCTTCTGCACCAATACAATCGAGCTTCTGCAAGGGGAGGAGATGGGTATGATGTT
>ML870019.1:36490-49215 GCA_009831015.1 Picea engelmannii | reverse complement strand
ATCAAGGTGTTACTGCACAACTATGCTCACTATATGTCCAAACATCTAAGCCATCTATTCCTCAATATCTTCAAGGGATCATTGATAAGCATTCCAAAGTATTTGAAGATATTCCCAGAGGTCTTCCACCCACTCGAAATCATGATCATGATATTCACCTAATTCATGGGAGTGTTCCTCCTAACATCAGGACATACAACTACCCTTATGCCCAGAAGAGTGATATTGAGCACATGGTTGAAAAAATGTTAGAGGATGACATTATTAGACCTAGCCAAAGTTCTTACTCTGCACCGATGGTAATGGTATTCCAGAAAGATGGCTCATGGCGTATGTGTCTAGATTATAGAGAGCTCAATAAGATCATTATTAAAGATAAGTTTCCCATTCCCGTCATTAATGAATTGTTAGATGAACTACATGGAGCAATCTATTTCACAAAGTCGGATCTTTGTTCAAGGTATCATCAAATTAGAATGAAGGAAGAAGATATCCCAAAAATAACATTCTGAACTCATGAAGGCCATTATGAATTTTTGGTCATGTCTTTCGGCCTTACAAATGCATCTTCAACATTCCAAGGGTTGATGAATTCCATTTTCAAGCCCTTCCTTAGAAAATTTGTCTTAGTACTTTTTGATGATATACTAATCTATAGCAAGTTTTGGGAGGATCATGTGCGACATGTTGACAAGGCGCTACAACTACTAAAGGAGCATCAACTATATGCCAAACCATACAAATGTTTCTTTGGAGTGAAGGAGGTAGAGTATTTTGGTCATATTGTATCTCATGAAGGTTTCAAGGTAGACCCTAACAAGATTAAGGCCATGATGAACTGGTCGATTCCCAAAACATTGAAGAATATTAGAGGATTTTTGGGTTTGACAGGTTACTACTACAAGTTTGTTCGACACTATGGAAGAATAGCAGCACCTTTAATGACACTAACTAAGAAGGATGAATTTTCATGGACTCTAGAGGAAACTAAAGCTTTTGAACAACATAAAGAGGTGATGTGCAAAGCTCCTGTCTTGACCACTCCAAACTTCAGAAAAACCTTTATTGTGGAATGTGATGCCTTGGGAAATGGAATTGGTGTTGTCCTAATGCAATAAGGAAAGACCCTAGCTTTTGAAAGTTGACCACTCAAGGGAAAGGACTTACACAATCCCATTTATGAGAAGGAAATGATGGAAATACTACATGCATTGAAAAAATGGTGTCCTTACCTAATAGGTAGGCACTTCAAGGTCAAAATAGATCATGATAGTCTTAAATAATTCTTGGAACAAAGACTATCTTCAGAAGAACAACAAAAATGGGTAACCAAGATATTGGGTTATGATGTTGAAATCAGCTATAAAAAAGGGAAGAAAAATGTTATGGAAGATGCACTCTCAAGAAAGGATGAAGATGTTGACGCCCTTCTCTGTGCTATCTCGATCATCCAACCTGATTGGATAATAGAATCAAGGGATGAATGGAAGAATGAAGAAAAATTGTGGACTCTCATTCAAAGGTTGCAACAGAATTCCAATACATCAGATACATTTACATGGAAAAATGATTCACTATGGTACAAAGATCACATATATTTATGTAAGAAATCCCAACTCAAACAAAATGTACTATTGGAATTGAACACCTCTCCAATAGGAGGGCACTCAGGATTTTTGAAAACCTACCATAGGGTCAAGAAGGATTTTTTTTTGGGATGGCCTTAAAACTAATGTTCAAAGGTTTGTGGCAGAATGTTTGGTTTGCCAACAAAATAAGGTGGAAACAATTAAGACCCCAGGTCTTTTAATACCATTAGCCATCCCAAGTCAACGCTAGGAGGAGGTTTCCATGGATTTCATCACAGGGTTACCGAATTCTGAAGGAAAGAGTGTCATCATGGTGATTGTTGATAGACTAACCAAGTACACACACTTTTGTGCACTCTCTCATGCCTTGAAAGCCAGTACAGTTTCCACCGCATTCATGGATACAGTTCAAAAGCTACACGGAAACCCAAAGATTATTGTAAGTGACAGAGATACCATCTTCACTAGACATTTTTGGAAATAATTATTTTCTTGTTTGGGTACTCCATTGGCTCATAGCTCATCCAATCATCCTCAATCTGATGGAAAAACTGAGATAGTGAACAAATGTCTGGAAGGCTACCTTCGTTGCTTTGTCTCTGATAAACAAACACAATGGTTCAAATGGTTACCCTTGGCAAAATGGCGGTATAACACTTCCTTTCATACTGCAACAAAAATGACACCATTTATGCCACTGTATGGATACCACCCTCCTTCCATCATTTCTTCTATAAAATAAAAATCTAAGGTTCAAGTAGTGGAAGATCACATCGAACATCAACAAAAAGTTCTCGAAATATTAAAAGACAACCTAACCATGGCACAAAATCACATGAAACAACAAGCATATCAACATCGTAGTGAAAGAAGTTTTGAAGTAGGGGATTGGGTGTTTTTAAGACTACAACCATACAAACAAATGTCCCTAAAGCAATCCAAGAAGGATAATAGGTTATCACCAAAGTACTATGGTCCTTATAAGGTGTTGCAAAATATTGGTACTATGGAATTCAAATTGGAGTTGCTTGCATCTTCACGAGTACACCCAGTTTTCCATGTTTCATACTTAAATAAGGTTATAGGTGACAAGATCCCAGTTCAAACTATATTTCCAAAACTTGACGAGGAAGGAAAAATCATATTGGAGCTGGAAGCCATCACTGACACAAGAATTCACCAACTAAGGAATAGATCCATTTCAATGTATCTCATTAAATGGAGGAATCTACCTGCTAAAGATTCCACTTGGGAAGATGAGTATTTTATACAAAAGCATCCATAGTTACTCAAGCATTGCAGACAACACTTGTCTCAAGGGGAGGGGCATGTTAAGCCCTAAATAGTGGCTCATTACCCCTTAATTGGGGCATATTACATCAATAATGTTATTTTATTTATGTCGGCTTTATTTCATTAGTTGTAATTATACTTCTTAGTCTCCTATATATACCAGGGAGACATTTTCATTTGGAATCATCTTGGAATTGTACATTTATGTGGGCATAAGGAGGTTGCCCCCTCTAAGAGGCTTATTATCTGAATTTCTCTCATTTTCAAGGCATTGAGTACTTATTCTGAGGTTTTTCTATGCTATATTGATATTTGGTTCTTAACAAAATATACAAAGCGTTTCGGTCATCATTTTTCATCTTCTAACTTCACACTTTGGGGGGAATATGTTACACATAAAAATTCCTCACTTTGATAATGTCACACTCTCATTGTCACAAGTGTCACACTTTTGTCACAAGTGTCTTAAATGTAGCATTTTCCTTTTGCATATATCACATTACGAATGAAACCATGGAAACTCTTGATGCATCCTATAGAACATGTTAGAAGGATAAACCACATCATTTGACAGACTAAAAACAATATTTTCCCTTGAGAATTGGTCATCATGATGAATTTTTGGAAAATCAACACTTCCCTGCTCATATGCAGGGAGCACTAACACTCTATGTCCATCTAGCAGGGACCATTGCAACACTTTGTTGCCTGTTTTGGAGCATTGATTGGTTGACAAAATCATGGGAAGAAATCCCCCTTTTCTCTAAGGACAACTAGAGGTGATTCGAGTTGGTTTGGCTCAAATCTAATATTTAGGATGCATCTAAGGGAGATTCCACAACTGATGGAGTCATACCCTCAACTTATCCAAAATATAACCAAGGTGGTTGAGCCTCTCAAATCCTATAAAGGGAGGCATTCTCATGGTGAACATGAGGAAAACAATCAACAAAAGTATTTTCATTCTGATCATGGATCTTTCGAGCAAGGGGTTGGATGAGGAGGACTTGGAGAGGTTGTTGCAACTATATCTACATATTGTAAGTGTCTTTTTAATGTTCTCATTAATATATTCTTGGCCTATTTCCTTCAAGTTTGTTTATTATTGCATATTCTTGTCTATTATGGATGAATTTGCTTTAAACTAATCTTGGTAGAGTTGGAAGTCTTTGTTTTCTTTGTTTTCCATTGCATTGTAGGTATCATGTCATGCTAAGGATCTTAGAGATCAAGTTCATATTTGATTAAGCGAGGACAATCTTCGAAACAAGGTACATCATACCTTCTCCCTCTCTTTCTTTTGATTAGTTTAAATACATTTAAAGGGATGTTAGTGTCCATTTTCATGTTTTTGTCTTGGTGGTAGGGGTCTAGAATCCAAGGGGATATTCACCTATCCGCATGGGCTTTTTTTTATAACATATGGGGTTCAACATTTTCAAAGATTCCACCTTGATTGGGGTATATCATGGCACACCTTCCGAATTCGCTCACATATGATCTTTTCTATGTACCCTTACATCGTGTGATGAGCTACCTTATGTATCATTAGTCGTATAACTTGCACTTCCCACCCCTAAATCCATGATTTAGTTAACTAGAGAACCTCTTGGTTTCAATGCTTCCTCATCATCATCAAATGATAGTGATCCATCCTCCAATGTTCACTCCCTTAGAGAGAACATACATCTGAGGACTTTGTTATTGCATATTTATTTTGTCTTTCCACCACATGGACTAGTTGATACCCTCCTACGGGATGCCTATTTGGTATGCTTCCTTCCCCCACCCCAAACTTTTCATTACACCACTAGTTAGCTTAGTCTTTTGTCTTGTCCTTCCTCTTGATGTCTAATCACTTAGTACCTTGAAACCATCGTAGACACCAATCCCATGACTAATCCCAGCACACAAAAGTAAGATGGGGAACTACCGTCCCTGGACCCAACCCATTTCAATCCATAAGATAGCCTAATGCTCGCACTTCATTCCTCCTCCTTGTGCCCTTTGCAATGTCAATGGTCACTCCTACCTTCTACCTCAAGGAATTTTCACCCCTTCTAAATAGTATTTTTTCAAGGCCAATACTTTCTTTCCTCGTGGAATATATAATGGTTAAAAAATCCTATTCATTCCTTGAATGATTTCAAGGAAGGAAATATGGCCAACATTTCACTCATCATTAAGGTTGATATTTTTGTTACCCCTCGATTTGCTTGTTCTCCTAATGAAATTGCAAATTATAAAGCACTCTTCCAAAATTTTAATGACATATTTTCTTTTTCATTTTTGGAAATTCCCAACATAGACCCAAATATTGCGAAGCATCACATCGACACATTATTGGATGCATCACTTTTTCAAGAAAAACAAAGGCCTATACATCTTGCTAAATCCACAACCTTCAAAGAAGATGTTAAACTATGGATAACCAGGTTTATCTACCCAATCACTTATACTTTATGTTTATCCAACCCTATCCCTTTTAACAAAAATAAGAGAACTATCCAAGTTTACTCTAACTTCAATTATCTCAATCAGATTGTCCCAAAGACAATTACTTTTCTTCTTTTTTCTCATTTATTCTCCTTTTTGTTTGATAAAACGTCTTAGGATTATTCCTATTTTATCATCAACTATGGGGTTCCACTATGCTCTTTTTAATTCTATGAAATAGATGCTAGCATCTACTCTTTCTGTGGAGTAGGAAAATTGAGATTATTTAAGTTGCTCGAAAATGTTTCAAATCATTTGTGTTTGTGAAGTGTATTGTTTTCTTTTTATATTTTCACCATCTTTATGTGGAATTTTTTAAAATACCATGTTTGAAATATTTTATTTTGAGCCTTGCTTGAGACTTCAACTTATATCCTCAACGTGTTTCAAAACATTTTTCTAGATTTAAGTAGATTTGTGATTGTTTAAATATCCATATACACAATTCTTGTGGGCACAATTTAAATGTTTTATGCTGTTTTAGTTTTTTTCTAGTAATTATGATCGGAATATGGCAACACAATTGTGGGCAAAATAACATGTTTTCATTGTTTAAATCACGTTTTTGAATGCATAAATTAATTCAACGCTCTAAAAAATTCTAGGGCACCCGAAATATGTTATCTTAACCATTGAAATCTGCAATTCCAACTATCCTTCTAAATTTCTGGCTAGATTTTGTTCAAAACACATAAAAAAAACGTGCCCCAAAAAGGGTAAAAACATAGAACGTTTAAACTATATTGTTCTTGTTGGTATGCAATTTGAATAAAAAATGATTAGTATGAAAATTAACGCTCAAATTTTGGTTAAGGTTCATTATGTATTCATAGATATGTTTGCACATTGGGATGGAATTGTGCTTATTAAAAGTAATCTTATTTACAGCTAATCACTTGGGGAGATGCATCATATCGAAATTGTTTATGAAAGTCTTATTTATCTCATGTTGAAATTTGGGTAATTGTTACATTCTAATTCTTCAAAGATAGACGAAGAATAAGATAAAACAAAATTAAGAGTTAAAAATATCAACAACCCAAAAGTGATATCCAAATTAGCAAAATATATTTACAAATTTATGAGTTATGAACATTCATAATTATAATCAAATAAAAATTTGAAAATATAATCAAATTTCAATTCAAATATTATATATCTCATTTAAATTTCTTAGGTTGAGACAAGTTCTAAAAATGGGGTAATGGATTTGGGTTCTAAAGAACCAAAATTAGAATCATAGAAATTGATGTTATATTAAGAATGATGATTGTTTTAGAATATTATCAATGGAAAAGAACTGGGCACTCTTTGAAGAGAGAATAACACGTGTGAAGACAAAATAATTACAAGTGTCACTGGAGTGGTGATGTTCTTGTCGTCAAAGAATTTGAATTTGCGATGGAAAACAACTATATAGTGATCATTAATGCTAATTTTCCCTATTAATATGCCTTGAAACCTCATAAACCTGATGAAGCTGAGATGTTGGTGCTACTTTTACCTATTGATATTATTTATATTAGTGATCATGCCTTGAAACCTCATGAAGCTGAGATGTTGGTGCTACTTTTCCGTATTGATATTATTGATATGCCTTGAAGGCTGGGGAAGCTAAGATGTTGGTGCTTTCAACATGGTTAATAAGTTGGTGCTTTCAGCGAGGTTAATAAGCTAGAAAATCCTTCATCTAATATATGAACTTGTAGAGAGAGTACTATTTGTTAAGTGGTTGATCTGTGTTGTAACTTTATTTACTTATTAAATGAAGGGCTTGACTAAATTGTTTTCCTCTTGCTGGGACTACAAAAGAAAGAGCTGTAAAGTCGTCCTAAAAGCATAACCATATGCTATACTTTTTTCCTTATTGATTCCTCCCAATTGACTATATAAAATTAAGTAAGATGGGAAATCAAGTGATATGGAATTGCAATGAATCAAGGTTAAATGTAGAATTTATTGGTCAAATAAGTCCTAACATATTTTCCCCTTCCCCTCTTGAAACTCTAATCTCCCCAATCCTTTCATCAATTTTGATTCTTATAGTTTTGAGGGATCAATTTGATTTTAAAGATGTGAATATGGATAATACAGTAAATGAATGTTTTACAATTTTTATTTTTTTTAAGATTTTATTGGATGCCCATTTTAGATTTTAATTGGATTTCTAGTTTTTATCGTCTCTTTAAATGGAAGACCATAATGTTGAATGATATATATATTAACATTCCCTTCTTTATTAAGAATGGATAAGTGAACACAATTAAAGTATCTTTATATATATTTTTCTTTTTTATTTTCTAAGAGTTAAATATAACTTTAACATGTCACAACTGAATCATCAATATGCAATTAAATTATGACTTTACATAAATAATCAATGTATAAACCATTTGTATAAACAATATTGTAAATTAAAAATATGCAATTAAATTATGAATTTACATAAATAATCAATGTAGAAACCATTTGCATAAACAATATTATAAATGAACATTATATATAACAATTGACATTAATATATATCATCATTAAATGACACATGAATCTTCCAAATAGTTCTTAATCAATGTAGAAACCATTTACATAAACAATATATATATAATAGTTGACATGTCTATATCATCATTAAATGACATAATAATCTTCATAATAGTTCTTATACTATTGCATAATCAGTCATATCATTTTCTAAGTAGTTAATACTATTAAGTTTGTAAGAATACCTAATTACGATTCTAAAATATAGATATATATAATTATATATCCATATTAACAAGATAGAACCTCATCACATTATATATTCCAATAATTTTTCAGGTTTTTCCTAAAGAATTATTGCATTCCACTTCTGAGATATTTGATTAAATTTAGCTAATCAATTAAAATTGTTGCAGAACAATCTTCTCTGCACGATAAACATAAATTTCATTAGAACCAATGTATAAGTAATTATGCCATATCACTTATGATGGATTATTACTAGAATTTAAACTAAATCAAGGGTTTCTAAAACCTTTAAATTAATCATTAATTCAATAAAGAAAATAATTCTTTTTATAATTTTTCCCAAGTAACTTACTGTTGGTGATCATTTATTTCACTTAACCAAGAATATTTATGATAGGAAATAAATTGATTCATCTTTATTACATAAACTTTTATATATAATTAGTGCAGGGTTGTAATGGGAGGAAAGTCTACGCTTTCGATCCATCCAACATTGATATGAAACCTTTATATATTCCTCTAAAGGTTAATTCAACTTAAAACGAATGCAATGGTTTTAAAATTTTCCATTCTTGTCGCCTGAGATTGACAGGGGGTATGCCACCACTTCAATCATGACTAGTCATTAGCGTATACTTCTGGTCGTTCTTATACTTATGTTCTATTAAATTTATCTAAGGTAAACATAACGAAATCTTTTCTTCAGTGAAATTAATAAGACTTCTACTTTCCGTCTAGCAGTTCTGACTACATAATCGATACCACGAGCGAAAGCCATAACCTACGCTAATCAGAGGATTAAACGCAATAAGACTTATTTGGTTCAAGGATAGTTATAATATTAAGGGTAAGTGTTTGATCATCTATGCATAAATTCTATATTCGAAATCATGCAAGCTTTTCAAAGACTTTAATTATAAACCTATACGGTAACCCTAACCAGGATCAAGAAGTAAACTCTAGTGAAGAATTTGCCAATTAATTTAATAATTTCGATCGTATAAGAGTTATACCAATAAAATCGGAACTCTGGGTGAATAAATTACATACACAGATAATAATAGAATCAAGGAGACCAACGGATATGGGGATCGGGCAAGCTCAATATGAAACCCAAAACTTGCCGATGAAAATGCCAAAGAAGGAAGTCATAGTAAATTTTTCTTTTTGTTTGTAAAAATAAGCAGGTCAATCTCGTCAGTTTGATGGAAGATCGTTGTAACTACAATTTCTGTCCAGTAGGCAATTTGAGCTTAAAAAAAAGGATCGTAGTTTAAAATTATCGGGTTAATATACTTACTTCCAGGGCTTATATCGTGGTGGTCGCGATTCGAGAATGAGATTACTAGTAAATGAATCTAAATGAAAAATACGTATGATCCAGGTGGATATTGGTGGTCATCCACCTATTCCACTAGCTCGGAAAACAATTTTCCACCTTGGTAGTTTTTTGGCAGTTTTTTGGGTTCCAAACTTTTGGGGCCGTTTTGAGGCCCTAAATGACGTTTTTTGGGGATTTGGAGTTTAAGGGATTGCCAAAAACACATCTTTGGGATAGCCGGAATTTTTTCTTCTTGGTTAGACCTTTTCAATGGGCTATCGTGCACATAAAATGGAGATCATATGCAAAAGTTACGACACTAGGAAGTTGATGTACTAACTTACCCCAATGGGGCCCACATAACTTTTGGTGCTTCATCTCCTAGGGTTAGGTTTTTGGATGTCTAGGGTTTTTGACATTCATTTTTATTATAAAAGGCCTTCAGAGTCTCATTGTAACCATCTTCTTGCGAATGAGCACAACCATCACATCTCTTCTCAAAAATAAGCCGCCACCATTCCAACAAGCTTGTTTTCCGCTGCATTTTACAGTTTCAACTTATTTCCGTATTGAATAGAAAATTTGGTTTACTGTATCTCTATTATTTTGTGTTAAGAATATTTTAATAATCTGTATTCATTTCATTCTACTCATAAAATCTGGATCAGTGGTATCAAAGCGGTCTTCTCCTTGTCGTCTTACTGTGTGTCCCCAACGAGGTCAAGGTACAAAGAATTGGGTCTCGAGCTTGTTTCTCTTGAGGACAAAAACTCTTACACATCCAAGCAACCTCTCATGGCAGGAGAAAATAAATATGGCGAGACATGAGATCCTTTCAAAATGTTTCTTGAGGTAGCCCTCACGCAACAGAGGAACAAGATGATGGATAGTTTCACACAAATCCTTCGGCGGCTACCAACAGGCAACACATATTCCTCGAGCGGGGCGCCGCCCCCTTCAAGGTACAAATCAACTTCCATATTCCTATATTTTAAGGTGATACAGACGTAGACGCTGTAGAGAAGTGTTTGAATTTACTAGAAGGGTATTTTTCTTTCCATAACTTTTCGAATATAGAAAATATTACTTTTGCGCTCTTCAAAGACGCTCCCCATGTCAAAGATTGGTGGGAAACTTTCTGTGTGCAAAAGGAAACAGAGGAACCCTCACTATTTATAGTCATGACCACCTGAGAATCCTTCAGGGATGTTATTAAGGAACAATACTACCCTATCGGAAGTTATGACGACTTGTATACCAAATGGACCACACTGCGCCAAGAAAGAGACCAAGCAGTGCCAGAGTTCACAAATATATTCCATACCTTGCACAAAAAGTTGGGTATCAAACATTCATAGTGACATTTGGTGCTCAAGTATTGCGATGCTCTGCATAGATATATCCAGACCGAAATGGAATTTATGTACATCTCGTCCTTGGGCGCAGCCTATCGATATGCCGTCAAAATCGAGCAGAAGCTCAAACAAAAGACGTGGAAATTTGGGCCTGGGAACCCCTCAAAACAAAAGCCAAGAAAGGGTAGCCCAAACCCACCGAACAAAGGATAGAGAAAATATGGACAGTATCGGGACAACTGGTCCAAACCACAAGCAAAGAAGGACACTGGAATGACAAAGAAAGATACTGGGAAGTGGTGCGACTTCCATAAGATTCGTTGGCATAACACTGTTGACTGTCGCTCAAGTCATCCACTGGTGGCTGAAGTGAAAGACTCTGAATCAGATGTGAGTTCCTACTCTGATTCAGAACTAGAAAATGGCAAACAGATCATTGATGTGGAACCCAGTGCCACCGTTGCTACCACCAAGCTCTAGCCTGGTGAACCTAATGATCTAGAAGAAGTAGAGTGCCTCTTCCATTCACGGATGTTGGTAAAAGGCACCCTGATGCACTTCATCATTGATAGCAGTAGCGAGGAGAACCTCATCTTAGCAAAGGTCATCAGGGGGTTGGCACTACCAACAATGATGCACCCACAACCCTACACCAATGGATGGATCCGCCAAGGAAACGATCTTCGCGTCTACCAACATTGTCAATTGTCGTACGACATCAAGCCCTTCAAAGAAGAGGTATTATGTGATGTTGATCCTCTCAAAGTTTGTAATGTTCTTTTGGGCCAAACTTATTTATGGAAACGTCATGTTATGTATGAGTCTAGGCCTCATAGTGTTATTATTACTTTGAACATGAAATTGTATAGGATACCCAAGGCAGTCCCTCCTAGTGTTATTTCCTTGATCTCTGCCAAGCAATGCAAGAAGGTCATATCTCAGACCAAGAAATTTGTCCTCTTGGTGATTCACTCTTAGAGTGAGCAAAAGATTGCAACCACATCCAAGGCCTCCATGAATGATATATTCACACAACAGAAGCAAGTGGATAAGGTCATGGAATAATACTCATATATCTTCTCCTCTCCTACCGGGGTACCTCTGCACTGCCAGATCAAGCATCCTATTGATCTGAACCCGGGCGCATTGCTACCCAATGGGCCAGTCTACCATCACTCTCTGTTAGAAAACAAGGAGATCAAGAGGCAGATCCAAGAACTGCTTCACAAGGGGCACATCCATCCCAACTCATCTCCTTGTGGGAGCCCAATTGTGCTGGTGTAGAAGAAATATGGGACCTGACGAATATGCATTGATTACCGATCCCTGAATAAAATTGTAGTCTGAAACCGGTACCCGATTCTCTGAATCAACGACCTCCTTGATCAACTCATGAGGGCCAAATACTTCAATAATATTGATCTGAAGTCTGGCTACCACTAGGTCCCAATAGAACAGACAAATGTATGGAAGATTGCCTTCAAGTCAAAAGAAGGTCTTTTTGAATGGATGATCATGCCCTTTGGTTTGACAAATGCTCCAACAACTTTTATGAGGATGATGGGCGATATCCTATGACCTTTCATCAATACTTTTGTAGTGGTGTATCTATATGACATCCTCATCTACAACAAGACTTGGGCGAAACACTTGCAGTATATTCACTAGGTTCTGCACACCCTACGACAACACAAACTATATGAAAACTTGGAAAAATGCTCCTTCGGCATGGATAGGGTCCATTACTTAGACAACATCATTGATAAACATGGTGTGCATGTGGATCCAACCAATATCCAGGTCATTAGTGATTGGCCAACCCCAACCACACTCACTAAACTTCAGAGCTTCTTGGGCCACGCCAATTTCTGTTGCAAGTTTGTGCTGGGATTCTCTCATATTGCATGGGCCCTCAACCAAGTAACTAGAGGTGGCGGTAAG
>ML870019.1:0-16011 GCA_009831015.1 Picea engelmannii | reverse complement strand
CACTCAGCAGAAGAACACAGAGGCAAAAATCCAAAAAAATGCAAATTTTGAAGTTTTCTGGGCCAAAGGAGGCTAGCGCTCTGTTGCCAAGGGAAAAGAGCGTTATAGCGCTCTGTGTAAAGCTACAAAAAGCGTTGGCGCTCAGGTAACACTAAGTCAGGGGTGCCAGGGTCTAAAAGTTCCAGAAATGTCAAGAAAATTCAAAAATTGAAGTTCCAACTTGACAAGGATGCTGAGTATGATGGGACAAGGAGCCAATCAGCTCATGAAACTAATAAAAAAGGGGTAAACTAGGTCTGAAATGATCAAGGGGCAGAACAAGGTCAATGAGGAGAAAAATCCAAACAAGAGGTTTCGATTTGAGGCTATCTCCCCATTGGAGTCGCCAGTTTCTGTTGTAGGAAAATCTACCTGCGGACAAGTAGATCGACCTCTAGAGCTTGACCTTAACCCTAGACAGAAAAATTCTTATCATGGACACTGACTTCCATTCAAATCTATCTAAGCCTAATGCATGAGAAGGGAGAATAACAGAAGTACCTTTTACCCGTTGTTTGTCCCTGCACGCTCCGAGTTGCGCTCCAATCTTTTGCTCCTCGCTGAGGTCTGTGGACAAAACAAGATACGACCACTTCCTAGTCTATTGACATTAGCTTGAAAACAGATCTATCAACAAATGATAAGTTCATGTAGTATTAGACACAAACTAGAAAGAAACAGGCCAAGCTTGTCATATTAAGGAGAATAACGACAGCAATACTTACAATCGTAGATGCAAATGCGACAGCTTCGTCAAGTCCTCTTCGTCCAACCCTTGCCTGAAAGATCCACAACCTGGATGGCAACAACTTCACTAATCACTTCTCTTTGGCTGACTGTCAGTTTCCTCCAAGATCATAAGTTTCATATGTTCAGTTCTTCCCCCACCACTTATGAGATCATAAGTTTGGTGTAATTCTGCATTTTCCATCCTCACTTATGAGATCATAAGTTTAACATTCTCTATTTTTCAGTCCATACCACTCATGAGATCATAAGTTTGGTATGATTCTCTCTTTTTTCCATTCCCTTTCACCATTAGAAAGATTTCTTATATAGCCTTGGAGAGGCTCAACAATCTTGAGATATCCTTGGGGAAGGTGAGGGTTTTCCTCCTTCAGTTGAGGACCTGCCCTAAGATCATGGCTTGATCAGGGATCCGAGCTCAACTACCTTCCAAGAATGAAAAGATGCTTCCCCCATCTGACTCAACAGCTTAACAACTTCCCAGAATAGGTAGCGCCCCCTCAAAAGGGCCATCAGAGCGTTGTAGCGCTCCCTAGTAGGCTTTAGGGGGCGCCAGCGCCCTCAAAATCTATAGCGCTCCCTCAAAAGGGCCAGGGAGCGTTATAACGCTCCCTGAAAGTGTATGGGAAGCGTCGGTGCTCCGAGATAGTGTAAGGGGGAGCACTCCTCTCCAAAAACTCAGTTCTTGAGGTGCTTTCAGGTGGCAAAAGGTTTGCAAGCCTGCTGACTCATTTCTCCTCTCCCAAATCAAATGCTTGAGTTGTTTCATGTGTCCTTCTCATGACTTTATAGGCACGACATAGGCATCATGGCAACATGCTTTGTTTGATGTTTTTACGAAACTTGTGAGCAACATAGACACTTGCGACCTTGTGAGCAAAATGCGACACTTGCAACCTTTGTAATGACGACACTTGCGACACTATCAAAGTGAGTAATTTTGATGTGTAACACTCCAACACCACACTATAGGGATTATGATGGAATTATTATGCTTCTACTCAATGTTCTGATTCCAAATTAAATCCATGCAACTCATGAATATTAAGTGCCAAGTTGAAATCATTGGTGAAGGAAGAGGAAACGAAATTAAATTGGAAAATGGCTAGGAAACGAACAATCATGACTATTCATCTTCCCAATGAAAGGGGAAACAAATCGATAGAAATGAACAACATAAAAAGGAGGAAGAAAGACTTTGAGGGGGGGTTCATTCAGTCTAGAAGAAAGGAGATTTTCTCTCAGTTCAATTGAAGTGAATGAGATCGCTATAAATAATGATATTGAGAAAACACAGTGTAATATGCAGAAGAAAAACACAGTAAATTGTTGGACACAACAACCACACTTAGAGTGGGGGTGAATGATTGTGGGGCTCTTTTGCAAACTTCCCTTCACAAAAATCCTTAGTTAGAAATCACCATTTACTCATTACTTATTTTTGTCATTTATAACCAGTTAAATGTGAACATACATCAACAACATATATCAACAACATAAATCATAAATAATTCATCATCACAAGGAACACAAATAACACAATATGTATGTACAATTTTATTTTTATTACAGACTACAATCCTTGGGTTAACAACAACAACTAAATAGAGTTACAACTCCACAAGAGCACGAGGTCTACAATGCAAGAATCAACTTACACAACTCAACACCAACTAAGAAGAGGAATCAATCCTCAACAAATACCAATCTATCAACAGGTACACAACCTGTCAGTAGTGCAAAATGCGTATGTGTGTGTGCTACCACTAGTATAGCTCGCGTATGTATGCGGCCTATATGTACTACAACCTGCGCATGCCTTCTGAGTATTTAGGGTTGTCTCTTCATGAAAAAACTCATATTCTCTGTATCCCTTAGTCACATCCACTTTTGTCTTTCACTGTCCAATCTGAACCATAACCAATCACAAAACATCTATGATCTCCAACAACTTACTCATGCTCCTCAACCATACAATATGAATGCTACTTAGTCATGTATAAGCAACCAATATACTATGGAAATCATATCAGTACTGAACCATAAGAGTGTTGCTCACTCTATCAATCAACCAACATAAACATATCACAAAAACCATACCAAGAATGCCTTAAGAATTCACCATACAATAAGAAAGAGTATCCATCAATACAACTATGTAACCATACCAGAGTTTCTATGGTGGATCTGAGTCCATAGAATGCAGATATGGAACTTGTTTCAACCTTCATGAACTTGGCACCAACTCACACTCAAGTCTCCATGAATTTCTTCAACTATACACACCCTAATACACTATTAGCTTGTGTACATATGCACCCTAATACACTGTCAGCCTGTGTATGCTTCAGTATGTACGCACCCCAATACACTGTCAGCCTACGTATGCCTAAGAAACTAGGGTTTTTGAACTTTCAAAAGTTTCATCGTCAATATCTTAGACTTTATGGAAACTTTGATGTGTCCATGAGATCGTCCATTCAATCTCTCTCTCAGAATACATCTTCAAGATATGCTCAAGAGATGTATCTCACAAGAGACCCTTGCCTCTTATTTATACTCTCCAAGTAGCTTCCTTAGAAGCATCTTCTAGGTCACTTTGTCCACATAGCCACTTTGTCCACATAGTCACATGTGTCCAACATTTCCCAATTTTCCACTTGTCCATGTATCCAATAGCCACTTGACCACTTAACCTATTTTACTCCTTTTAGGATTAACCTTCTTATAACCACTTTCCATAATTAGAAAGTTCTCCATTTACTTTATTATTTAAATAATCCTCCTTGACTTTGTCACTTCACTTTATTATTTAAATAATCCTCTTTGACTTTGTCACTTCACTTTCTTATTTAAATAATCCTCTTTGAATTTGTCACTTTAATTTTAAATAATTTCTTCTGTGCAAGCACTTTGACTTATTTGACCTTTTGGGGCTTCAAGCCAACATATGAAGGTCCTCCAACTTCGTAAGGCCATAACTCTCAAACCGTGAGGAGTTATGTGACATTCTACATACCACCAAAAATGGCATGACAAGAACTATCCATCTAGGATAGCTTCTCTGAAAAATTTACAGATCCTCTTCTCATTATTCCATAATTAAGTATGGGTTCTCTAACCACACTTCTAGGATAACTCAACCACAAAGCGTCTTCCCATGAGGATTTCACCATAAGGGGACCACTTTGTATTTCATCCATTTGTACTTCCTATCAAGAAAATAATGAGTCATCTTTACATCAATCCAACTATGCATCATATATCAATCAAACCACTCATTGATCCATCTTCATCTATGCATCATATATCAATGACAAATCATTGATCCATCTTCATTTATGCATAACATCATATGACTATGATTCCACTTGACATCAATTCATTCACATAGAGGACAATACATATTACACATTGTTGCTTTGACATCAAACAATCAATCAATCAATCAATCAATCCTTTTACATCAATCATTTGACATCAATGACAACATGATCCAATATTTCCCCCCTTTGGCATTGATGGCAATACCAAAATTGATGTAAACACCAATCATTGATGGAAACATGTAGACAAGTCATTTCTCTACATCAATAATCATCTCAATTACATCAATGTGACTATCTCTCTCCCTTTGACATCAATGGAAAAGGGTATTTCTCTCCTTGGGGTTGCTCCCCCTGGTTTAACTCCTCTTGGGGATGTGCCCCCTCTCTGAATGCCTTTGATATTCCTCCGAATAATATCTCCCCTTTTGAACAAGGGATATCACTCTGACGTAATTCTGAAGATATATTGCTCACGATTCCCTTGGAGCCATTCCTACATCTCTGTGACCAACGCTCCCCTTGGAATCATGTGTCTTTCCTCTTCATCTGATAAATATCTCCTCCTAGAATCATGGGAAGAAGAATGACTCCCCCTATGGGTATGTCTCCCCCTATCTGTAATATGAATAATATTCTACCACTTCAAATTCTACTGCTCAACCAGAACATAGATCAACTGCTCCTTTTATGATGATCCTTGGACCTATCTATGCATCACACTCGTGCCATACCATACATCATCAATCAAAAGATATGTCAACAATGAATTAGAGAATCATGAACAAAACATCAACCAAGTATATCATGTACAAAATTGTGTGCCAACCATGCAAAACACCCATGTACATCAACACCATACAATGTACCATAAGATATCACCAATGGAGTGTATCAAACATATGCCAATAACATGTGCCAATTGTATATAATCCATATGATCCTACCAATATTCCAACTATGTGCCTCAAACAAGTGTCATATTCTTTTACCATGAATCAAGTGCCACAACCATCAAGCATCATAACAAGTGTCTCAACTTTATCATCCCATATGTCATGTACCAAGTAATGCCAATGGTGTACTTTAGCCAAGTACTATCATCCACAAAAATATACCATCTATGAGTGCATCAACACTGCACTTAATCATGTATCACCACCTGTACCAATCAAGTGCATCAACCATGCACCAATACTATAACAAGATGAACTACAATTAAGATGTGTCCTCATATATGAATTCCATATCAACCATAGACCATGTGCCAATCATTATGATAGTAGGTGCCTCTAATAATGTACCGAATGTGTATGAAAACATGAATCAATTAGAGATCAATTTATTACTCATAAATGATGTACAACATGACCACCACATCAACTCATCAACTACATGTCCCAATATGCAATCCATCCATATGCAAAATGCATGCACCAAGATATCCAACAAACACCATAAGATATATCAATGAAACTCAAATATTTACTAGCCATATACCCCAACAGATCATCCTCAACCTCAATTTTCTATAGCAAATACTAAGTATCCAAAACTATATGTACTAGAAGTGTGCCTGTCAAAACTTCACTGTCACAACCAGCATTGTTCTTCAACAAAAAAATGTCTCAATCCACACTCTAGTGTTAGTAACATGCATCCAAGATAGTCCTTCAACACTAAACCACATGTCACCATCATACATATATCAATTATGTATGCCAACATATAATCATGAAAACTTGCAACAGGCAATGTCAGACCCTATAACAAACCATGTCAGATCCTACAACATAGAGTTATACCATCATACCATCGTGCAAATTGTGTGCATAGACTTTTTCCAAAGGATTTACCACATATACGTGACCTTATGAATAGACAGCTCGTGTATGTGTGCGACCTATTCATAGGTCATCTCGCATATGTATGTGACTGTTACCATTGTAAGCCACGTATTCTTCTGAAGATGACAAACTTGAGCTTCCCTTAAGGCTGCCATTATGCTCTGTTTGTTCAGTTTTCTTTACCCACTTCTTAAGGTGTCCCTACTTCTTAGAACTTGAGCTCCGAGCTTCCATATCTTCAAAAATGTCTTCCTTTCTAACTTCATGCCTTCTTTTAGTAATTCTATATGAAGTCCTCATCATGGAATTTATTCTTGTGTTCTATCACTCCTGGGATTTGTGACCAAATCCACTACATCTATAGCATCTCATTATGTGACAATGAGAAGCAATGTGTCGTGCTTGATTACATCTCCAACATCTTAAGGTGTTATGAAATATTTCATTATTTCTCCTTGCATACAATCTAGATTCCAAATCTTTGTGACCATATTCATTACATAAGTAACAGTGACCATGGAAAAAAAAATCATACCTTTTATTTGTTGTCCATCTTGAAGGTGTCTCTCTTATTTGAGGTGTAAAGATGGCTTCTTTATTTCTTCCTTGCTTTTTTCTTTTGAGACTTTACTTCCCTTGTGTATATTTTTTATTGCAACATTATTTCCATCCTTTGAGAGAGAGAGACTTACCTCATGCTTCTTTGATTTGATTGCTTCAACATGTGTAGCTTCTTTCTTGTATCCAAGACCCAATTTATCATTTGGTGATCTTTGACTATCCAATATCTCATTCAAGATTTTTGAGCTATTCAATAATTTGTTTGACTTCTCTACTTTCTTTCTAAGATCAACAACTTCAGCTTCCAACTTATGACATAACTCTTCCTTTCCATTTACTTGATTCTTTAATAGTTCCTCTATCCTTTTGGCTTATTCAATTTGGGTCTTCAAATTGATATTAACTTCAAGACTTTTGTTAATCTCATCATCTACCTTCTTATTTTCTTCTATTTCATTCTTTAGTCTTTTGACGTCTTCTTCTTTTTCTTCTAATTGAGTCTTTTTACATTCTTCTTGTTCCTTGAGCATTTCCTTTAACCTCAAGATATGTCTTTGATTCTTTCTAAGAAACTTTTAGTGTTATCTGAAAGATAGCTATATTCTATGTAACAATGGTCATACTTGTATTCAAATAGACCCCATTCAACTTTCTTTTTAAGTTTTGATAGTTCTTCTTCTAGTTATTTCATGGGATAACTATCATTTGAATCTACACAAACTATCTCTAGATTTTCTTCTTCAGTTGTAGAGAAATATTCAACATCATCACATTTTGAAATATTGCAATTGGGGGTTTTTGGAGATTCTTTACCTTCATTTATCTTGATGGAATTGTCTTTAATATATTCCCTTTTTCCAATATCATCACACTTATAATCATTGAAAATAGAGGATTTTGGATATTCTTTACCTTCATTGTTCTTTATGGAGTTGTCTTTAGTGTCTTCCTTCTTGATTTGGTATCTCTCTTCTAGCTTTAGCCATAGACCCTCGGTTGTAGTGCATTGTCCCATACTCTCTTTGATAGAACTTGAGAGTCCACTAAGAATGGTCTTAAGAGCCAATGCATCATTCTTCTATTCTTTCCTTTGAGTTGCAAAATTTGACTTGTTCTTCAAGGGAACTTATCCATCAATAGTTTCCTTCCAAATACTCACTCCTAATTTCTTCAAATGCACTTTCATTTCTATTCTCCATGTAGAATATTTTTCCTCATAAAGTATTGGAACTTCATCATCCATTTCTGTGTCCATGGATCTCCTCCAAGCTTGTTAAGGCTTATAGTGAAGGACCTCTTTGATACCAATTTTTGGATTCATCGACCACACTTAGAGGGGGGGTGGATGAGTGTGGGGATATTTTTCAAACTTCCCTTCACAAAACTCCTTAGTTAGAAATTCCCATTTAGTAATTACTTATTGTTGTCATTTATAACTAGTTAAATGTGAGTGTACATCAACAACATATACTAGTAACATATATCATCAATAATTCATCATCACAAGGAAAAAAAAGAACAGAACATGTATGTATAAATTTTGTTTTATTACGGACTACAATCCTTGGGTTATCAACAAAAACTTAATAGAGTTACAACTCCGCAAGAGCACCTTCTCTACAATGCAAGAATCAGGTTACAAAACTTAGCACTAACTGAGAAGAGGAATGAATCCTCAATAGATACCAAGCTATCAACAGGTACACAACCTGTCAGTAGTGCAACATGCATATGTATGTGTCCTACCAGTAATATAGCTCGCGTATGTACACGGTCTGTTTGTACTACAACCTGTGTATGCATTCTGAGTATTTAGGGTTTTCTCTTCATGAAAAAACTCATATCCTTTGTAGCCCTCAGTCACATCCACTTCTGTCTTTCACTGTACAATTTGAACCATAACCAATCACAACACATCTATGCTCTCCAATAACATAATCATTCTCCTCAACCATACAATATGAATGCTACTTAGTCATGTATAAGAAACCAATATACTATGGAAATCATATCAGTACTGAACCATACGAGTGATGATCACTCTATAAATCAACCAACATAACTATATCACAACAGCCATACTAAGAATTCCTTAAGCACTCACCATACAATAAGCAAGAGTATCCATCAAGACAATTATGTAACCATACAAGATTTTCCAATGGCAAATTTGAGCCCATAGAATGCAGATCTAGAACTTGCTTCAGCCTTCAGGAACCTGGAACCAGCTCACACTCAATTCTCCATGAATTTATTCAACTGTATGCACCCTAATACACTTCCATCCCACATATGTACACACCCTAATACACTGTCATCTCATGTACACCTCGTTATGTATGCACCCTAATACATTGTTAGCCCGTGTATGCCTCAAAAACTAGGGTTTATGAACTTTTGAAACTTTTGCCATCAAGATATTAGACTTTACAGAAACTTTAATGTGTCCATGAGATCCTCCATTCAATATCTCTCTTAGAATAGATCTTCAATATATTCTCAAGATATGTATCTCACAAGAGACCCTTGCCTCTTATTTATACTCTCCAAGTAGCTTCCTTAAAAGAATCTTCTAGGCCACTTTGTCCACATAGCCACTTTCTCCACATAGTCACCCATGTCCAACTTCACCCAATTTTCCACTTGTCCATGTATCCAATAGACACTTGACCTCTTAACCCATTTTCCTCCTTTTAGGGTTAACCTTCTTATAACCACTTTCCATAATTAGAAATTTCTCCATTTAATTTATTATTTAAATAATCCTCCTTGATTTTGTCACTTCACTTTATTATTTAAATAATTGTGTTTGAATTTGTAACTTCACTTTATTATTTAAATATTCCTCTTTGACTTTGTCATTTCACTTTTAAATAATTTCTTCTTTGCAAGCACTTTGACTCCTTTGACCTTTTGGGGCTTCAAGCCAACATATGAGGGTCCTCCAAATTCGTAAGGCCATAACTCCCAAACTATGAGGAGTTATGTGACATTCTACATACCTCCAGAAATGGCATGACAAGAACTATCCATCTAGGATAGTTTCTCTAAAACATTTACTGATCTTCTTTTCATTATTCCATAATTAAGCATGGGTTATCTAAGCATACTTTTAGGATAACTCAACTACAAAGCATCTTCTCGTGAGGGATTTCACCATAAGGGGACCACTTTGGATTCCATCCATTTGTTATTCCTAGCAAGAAAACAATGAGTCATCTTTACATCAATCAAACTATGCATCATATATCAATGAAACCACTAATTGATCCCTCTTCATCTATGCATCATATATCAATGACAACTCACTGACCCATCTTCATTTATGCATGACATCATATGACTATGATTCCACTTGACATCAACATCAATGACAATACATATTATACATTGTTCCTTTGACATCAATCAATCAATCGATCGATCAATCCTTTGACATCAATCATTTGACTTCAATGAAAACATGATCCAACATAAATCAGTTCTTATATGGCGAGGAAAAATATATTTCTTGATTACATTGTAATGAGAGGAATTATGAAATAAATAATAAAGGAAAGGATTCACATCTTGTTTGTGTTATTGTGGTTGTAATTAAATTCTTCTATTTCAGTCTTAAGAATAGTAAATGAATTGTCTATTGTGTGTTCAAACATGATTTCCATTGTGCATTATGAAAGAAGAGCATAGTCGTATAGGTGTGAGAATTGTTGCAGGTTTGTGCCCTGCATCACAAAGGGTGTAAGTAAATCAAGGGATATGTTTCCCAACTATATGTTATGAAGGAATATTAGTGTGTATGGTTGGAAACCATTCGTTTCCTTGACATAGTATTTAGTTTGGCTATGATGGGATAGACAAGAGTGATGGTCTTGATTTTAGTTGAATGCTAGAGAATTGAGGTGCCTATATGTAATATGTATGTGTACCCTTGTTAATGAGAATAAGTAGTTTGTTTTCCTTTATGATTTTGTAATGAATCTAATATGTCTCTATGGGATGTGATTTTTTTTATGTTAGAAGAGCTTGGAAATAGGTTGATCTACATTTTTTCCCTATGTATATTTGTTTGAGTTTGTACCCATCACACCTTTCTCTATCAATGGTCCACTTGTAAAATTGAGGACTTGGTTTGGCTCCTATTTTTTGATGTGAAAAGAAAACATCAAGGTATGTGGTTCATGTTGGGTTGTTATATTCTTTGTAGTGAAAGTTGATTTGAGATTGATCGACTAGCAATGAAAGTCGAATTGAGGTGGATCGACTTGTAGTAAAATTCGAAGGTCAAGGTGGATCGACAAGAAAAAGTCGAAGTTTAAGTAATCGACAAAAATTAAAAGAGGACAAATGACAAGAGGTCGATAGTTGATCGTGTGGAAACTGACTGAAGACTAAATAGAGGTTGATTGGTAATCTGACTGGAATTTGACTGTAATAGAATTTGAAGATTAATAGCATTTGTAGCGAATTATTTTCATAGATTTGTAGTCACTTTTGGGTGCCTTTCTTTAGGGTTTTTCTTACTGTAAATCCTATAAATAAGGTGTGTTTTAATACTGTAAAACATGAATCATTGATCAACCTTGGATTTTCTCGATAATATTTAGCAGTAGTTTGTTGGTCATGTAGATGTAAGTTGAATTGGCTATAGGTTTGTCCTTGTGTAAAGCAAGAGGGAATGATGTCAATTGTGTCTTAGGTGTGGACCAAGGTTAGGCATGCAACATTTTATTCTGAATGAATAAGACATCAAGAGAGAAAAAAACTCAAGGAATTTTGGCTTTCTCATTTGGGTTTCCAAGGTAAAATCTATGTGTATTGTGTGTTTTCTTTGTCATTTGTTTTCTATCCTAAATATTTCTTCCCGTCTTTTATTGGGTTTAGCATGGAATTATAATTTCCTAACATGTGGTATCAGATATTGGATTAATAACCTATTGATGAGCCTTAAATCCCTTGATTCAACAATAGGAACCAAAAATGCCACCGAGGCCCAATTAGACTCTGTAGCATTTAATAGTGGAATGGTTCTCCAGATCTTGTGATCCGACAAAATTATAGATGGGATTTACATTTTCTTCTGAAGGCTCTTCCTTTAGTTTGGACTATCTGTTTTTCGTATTTTCTCTTGGGTGGGATCGATATGAGATGTAAGCCGGTATAAATCAACTTGGCAACAAAATAGAGTTAAGATTAACTAGGGGGAAGAGGTTGAACTTGGGATAACCCGCTACTCAAGCATGCACATGAAAATTTTATACCACGGGCCTAGTACTAATACATTAACCATGTGAGATTCCTATTACTATCTGAGATACTAATTAACAGATATAAAACACATATGAAATAAGATAATGGTAAGAAAAATAATTCATCTACCATAATCATTCATCACATAATAACACAACAATTCATCTTCATCATTAAAGCAAACAACAACAAAACATTGCACCAGATAACTTGACAAAATAATTAATTGCTCTTACTTGTTACAACATCATTCATGAAACAAGATAGGAAATAGTTCTTCTCCACATCCAATCATACATGTAGTTGATGAAAATAACTTGTCTTTGGTCCATAAGGACTTCTCAATTCAAAGAAGCTTCAAAATAATTCCTAACAACCAGAAAGAAAGAGTTCTTTCCAAAACCATCGACCTTTAACTAATTGGTCAATTTATTTATTTATAAGCTAAAGTTCAACTGAAACAACGACTAAGTACAGTTTAAGAAAATAAAAATACATCACATGGTGTCATCTTCTAATAGTTTCTTTAACAGTCAACTCAAAATAGTTATTTGAAAGGATGAATTTTCTCATACTCATACCAACTGATAAACAAATATTTGTAGGTTTGGGCCCATGGGAACCTGTGTTGCTCCATTGTATCCGCGTAGAATCCTCTGATCTCCACCGCATGCGCTTGGTACTTCACTAGACTGGTGTTTAACTATTGTATCACGGTTTGAGCCTTTATCGGATGTTCCATAAATCTTTGCACTTGTCCTGGTGACGTATCGGTCACTTTGGCTAGCTCTTCGACCCATAATGAATCCTTCTTGGCATGTGATCCTATTATGTCGCATAAGTCGATGAAGTTGTCAGGGTCGTCGAACTCAGGGAGTCCTATATCCTTCATTGCTTCGTTGATCTTACCCCAATGTTTCCTTCTGGTTCCTTGGTGAGGTTATGGAGCAAACTTTGTTCAGTAGTCGGAGGGATATTTCCTGCAATGGGGATTGAAATCGTTTATAAATTACTTATGAGGAAAAACATAGGAAGATGTAAGAGGAAAAAACAAACTGATGCGTACATGTAGAGCTCGCTAGTCCTAACTTTTAAATACTTACGTGATCAAAGTAACCTTTTGAATGACCTGTAGTGTCTCTTTCCACGTCATTGCTCCTCTTCAGTTTGGATGAGTTACATAAGCTCGCCATAGCATGGCATATCAGGTACGAAAAATACGAGCGTCAAAGCCATTCTAGATGTTGATTGCCCCTTGGGGTTGGGAAAGGATGCCAGAGATGAACGTGTGCCAAAAGTGTGCATCAACTCCTGAAATGTCAGATACCGTAATAAAGGAAGTCATTAAATGACTCATTTCAAGGCAATTTGTTACCCTAGAATTTGTATCACCAAGTGTGTCAACCATCATTCGCTAATAATGGAGGCTGGGAATATTAAAGAGACTGGAATGATTGTACCGTATATTCTCTGTAACTCCTATCGATTGCATTTCATACATCCTGGATCATATTCCTCGTGCATATATGATGTGTTAATTATTCAAAACATACTGTCTCAATGTATGAGTATTCCTTGGCACGTTCCGTCCCACTGCCCCACTCTTCTATAAATCCTAGATGTTTTGTGTGGGTTCTATGCATCAGTCAAGTTTGTATACAAGTAGCGGTTGGTCTCGCGAGTCCAATTCTATCAAACTCTGTGTCATGGCCCTTCATCCAATCATGGAGTTCTAAGCACACACGTTGTCGCACCATGGGATCCCCTCAAAACAGGAGACGGGGTTTGCGAGGCAGCCAGAGTGCCAAGTATGAACCCAAACATGCATGAGACTCTTCTTATTGGAATCAAGTGTCTCCAAGGTTTCAAAAGGAGGTCCTTACCTTTGCTCTAAAATGATGTCAACACCTCAAGCGGAGGTCAAAGTGGAGAAAATTACGTCTGAAGGACACATGTTGGAGGCCACGCCCTCTCAAAAGATGACACCACAGAGGAGGGGAAGGTGCAGAAAAAATAATGAAGTAGGAGGAAGCCACATCTTGACTAAGTTGAGTGCACACCCAGCCATTGAGGAGTTCATAATGCATGCTACCCAGCTAGAGCCTATCGAGACTACCAGTCGAGGAAGCGGGAGCCGAATACAAAGGACAGAGGCATCAGATTCTAACGTTTAAAGCCCCAATCAATAGTTGGAGCAGGCAAAACTTTCCATAGCCGAACTTTATCAATAAAATAGAGAATTGCAGAGACAACTAGTGTCATAGAACCAGGAGGTATGAGCACTGTCATGTCGCGAAGGAAGCACAAATTGGCTCAAAAGACAGCTTTAGGAAGAACAAGATATGACTGTGCAGCTGCGTGAAGTGAAGAGGATGATGGAGGAGGAGAACATAAGAACATTGCAAGGCACACATAACAATCTGGGAGAAGGTCTGTGTGTAGGAGATACATAATGGGTGGACCCTTGTTTTTTATTCTCAGAAGTGACGTATGTTTTGATAGTTTTCCCTATTTCTTGTGAGAATTTTCATGTTCTTGATGTAACCAGGTTGGTTGGCCAATATGTTGGTAGTGTTTATTGTATGTAACCTAAGCCTGACGGGAACCTTAATATATGAAATTTCGAAAATGTTTTTCCTCAACGGATTCTAGTCATAACAGTTGAATGTATCATGTTTCCTCTTTGCGTGTAAATCTACCATGTTCTTGTCCAAGCTTCTCATAAATTATTTGATTTTGTAATTGTTTTTGTTCTGAGTTATTTTGTATGTTCATTGATATTTTCCTTTAGAAACTTTTGATGTCGAATGATGCCAACGTGGCATTACTAACTCAAGGCTTATTAAATAAAACCTAGAACTCAGCTTGTGCATAAGGGTTGCACTCGGGACTTCGTTTACGTCGATCACGCTAAATTGAGCTAGATATTGTGAATATTGATGTCGGGTGAGTATCGAGGATCGACGTTCAAAAATCAACACATAGTTTCTTCGTGGGTTATCGTCCTTCAAAACTCCTAATGCTGAAAATGTCCCATAGGTCAACAATTATTATTTCATTTTTCTTTCAATGCTTATTGTTTTAACCTTCCGTCGATGCCGAATTGATTGATCATCGAGGATATTCTTGGTGGTGCTTGTCTCAAAAGAAATTTCACGTCTAGCAACTCTGATGAATATTGGGGCTCAACAAATTTGATTCTCTCTATCATTTTCTTTCACGCTTAATCCTTCCTGATGTCGAAATCCTTAAGCACGTCCAGGAAAACTTTGACTGACATTTCTCTAATTTATATATTCATATTTTAAGTTAATGATTTTCACATGTCCAAGCAACATTTTAAAGACTTAATGAGAAACAAAAGAGATAAGAAAAGGACACATTTTTCATATCAGACAATGCCAAAAGATCAACTGGTACCCAAAAAGTGAGATTTTACGTAGAATTTTTAGGGTGTGTTGAGTGCTCAACAAATGGATATTCATTGGGAGAACGCGGAATATTTGTTCTTCCTTCATGGTCAGGTGGTACAAAATATGGTGGAGAAACTTTCCTGGTTTTAAATCAGAGCCTCTTTTACCTGTGGAAATTTGAAATACTTTGGTTGATTCTTCCGGGTCTTCTCATGGGGTTTCAACCTTTATTCCTCCTTCGTTTCCTATAACCCTAAATTACGTCCCCTTTTAACAAAAGTCTAGAAAAATCATTCACTAGCATGAAGCCCTTAGTTACCTTTACTCATTCACTTTGGTGTTGCTTCGTTTCCATTGAGCGTCCATAACCTCGACAGAGTCACCTTGAAATCACAGATCTTGATCCGCTGCCAGTGAGTGTCTATAGCCCTGGCGGAGGTATTTGCATACACTCCCCTACTGACCACACTTTTGATAATGTCTATTTTATTTCGGCATGATACCCTGAGCAAGTGAGAGAGGATGAAATATGTTTATTTCGCAAAGTAAGATGGTTAGGTGGACCCTTTTCTAGCTTTTTGTTTAGGTTCATGTAGTCCTTTTAGGATTTCCTTCTTACCCTTAAGGTCTTACAAGACCAATAGGCAGGCACTTCTAGCATTTCTTTGAAGTTTTTTGTTTGTGCGGATTAGATGGAGGGCTCCTCAAATCAACCGCAAGTTCCCTGATGCTTCTTGTGTTGTATGTGAGCGATGAGTTCGAAACAGAGTTCACTATGTCACATGACTTAAGGTCAACCATTTTCCTGCTAAACACAACTTTCAAAAG
>ML870016.1:12219-32498 GCA_009831015.1 Picea engelmannii | reverse complement strand
AGGGTACTACACCAGTTTCGGGTTGGAGACAAAGTCTAGTTACATTTGCAGAAGGAGCATCTCACGGGGCCCCATCGGAAGCTCCACCCACTTCGCTATGGGCCTTACACTATCACCAAGGCTGTGGGTAGCAATGTTTTTTAGCTCAACACTCCACCTGTCCTTGGCCTTCACCCAGTGTTCAATGTGGACCTCCTTCGGCCATATTTTTCACCATTATTTGACACCTGAGAGATCACAGAACAACTGACAGCAATAAAGCTCAACCCTGACTGCATGGAATAAGCATCCACTGATCAAATAGTGGACACACAGGTCAAGGGCACTCGCCAGCAGAGGATCTAGCTTTATCGGGTTGTCAAGGCAGGGCAACTCCTACACCAAGGCAAGTGGCTCACCTAGAGATAAATCCAACAAAATTTTCCTCAGCTGATGGGGGAACTCAATGCTGTTACACATCAAAATTACTCATTGTGATGATGGCCTAGTGTCATCATTACCAAATGTCGCACATGTCACATTTCGCCCACAAGTGTCGCAAACATCATACTATCGTCTTGCCTATGTTGTGTCTCAGACGACATTATCAAGAACACTTACAAGACACCTCAAAAAAACTAGTTTTGAAGATAAGAAGTCATTTGCCAAAGAGTACAAGTCTTTTGCCACTGAGAAAACCACTAAAAAATCAATTTTGGAAGGCATCGCTCCCCTATACATTGTCAGGGAGTGTCAACACTATGTGACCTCTTTTGGGGGAGCATTCCAACGCTTTGTGCCCCATTCTGAGGGAGAACTGGCCTTTTTTGAGTGAATCTTTGGATTGTTGAGAGAAATCAGGGAAGATTCCCTTCATATCTGGAGTTGGTTGGATTTGAATCTGAGGTCAAGGCTTGATCTTAGGGAAAATCTACAACTAAAGGAAAAGAATCCTCAACTTATCCCAAGAATCTCTTAAGTGGTTAGGCCTCTCCAAGTCTATATAAGGAGGCCTCTTCATGGTGAAAGGGGAGACATTGTGAAGCATCAAACTTATGATCTCAAAAGGGAGATATCATTGAAGCATCAGCATTTTGTGTGTCGATTATTTGAGCAAGGGTCTGGACAAAGAGAGCTTGGTGAAGCTGTTGCACCTACATCCATGGTTGTAAGCATTTCACTTTGTTTTCATTAATATAAATCTATGCTTGGCATGTTTCCTACAAAGTTTGTGTACGTTTCATGAACTTGTTTCTTTTATAGATCCATTATGAAGCTAATCATGGTAGAGTAGGAAGTATGTTTCATTGTTGTTGCTCATTGTATTGCAGGACCTTCTGAAGAACTTGGAGATCAAGATCAGCCTGGATCGAGCAAGGACAAACGTCGGTAAAAAAGTATTTACTCTTATTCCTTCTTCTTCTTCCTTGGATAGTTTAGCTTCATGAAAAGGAAATTCGGTGTCCACAATAGCACTTTTTTGTCTTGGTCATAGGGGTCTAGTATTCAAGAGGAAATCCACTTGTCCGCAGGGGGATTATCCTGTAACAGAAATTGGTGACTCCACTGGGGAGGAACACTTACAAGACACCTCAAAAGACTGGTTTTGAAGAGGATAAGTCATTTGACAAAGAGTACAAGTATTTTTCCGCTGAGAAAACCACTAAAAAATCAATTTTGGAAGGCAACGCTCCCCTATACACTGTCAGGGAGTGCCAATGCTCTGTGACCTTTTTTGGGGGAGCGTTCCAATGCTCTATGCCCCATTCTGAGGGAGTGCTAGACTTTTTTGAGTGAATCTTTGGATTGTTGAGAGAAAGGAGTAAGGAAACTCAAAGGATTGGTTTAGTGCAAAGGTTCAATGGAGGAGAAGTCATGTCTGCCTAGTGCAGAGGTTCAACGGAGGAGAAGTCATACCTTGAAAGTATTTATCACTCAAGCGTAGGTATGCTTGCCTTGGGTTTGAAACATGTCATTATATTTTTTTGATGATTGTGTGCAAATTCTATCAGGTTTTCTGAGTCTGTACCCTTGCTTGAGAAAGTCTACAAAGTACTTAAGTCATCAATTCTCATCTTCTAACTTCACACTTTGGGGGGCAATCTATTACACATCAAAATTACTCATTGCGATGATGGCCTAGTGACGAATGACCAAATATCGCAAGTGTCGCATTTCGCCCACAAGTGTCGCAAACATCATACTGTCATCTTGCTTATGTTGTGTCTCGGATGACATTATCAAGAACACTTACAAGACACCTCAAAAGAGTGGTTTTGAAGAGGAGAAATTATTTGACAAAGAGTACAAGTCTTTTGCACTGAGAAAACCACTAACAAATCAATTTTAGAAGGCAGCACTCTCCTATACATTGTCAGGGAGTGCCAATGCTCTATGACCTCTTTTGGGGGAGTGTTTCAACGCTCTATGCCCCATTCTGAGGGAGCGCTCACCTTTTTTGAGCGAATCTTTGGATTGTTGAGAGAAAGGAGTAAGGAAACTCAAAGGATTGGTTTAGTGCAGAGGTTCAGTGGAAAAATGCATGCAAAGATAAAATGTCATGTTCAAGGGCGACTATAAGAGTTACTAGTAATGTCTCCAGCCTTTGATGATCATTATGAAGTTAAGCCACTAGCTTTTCAAGCTTGGGGCATACCGAGCATGGTCTTAGTTCCTTCTCATGCTTGAAAAAACATGAGAACGCAACCGAGTAAACTTTTATCACTTTTTCAGGCTCGCATGGATATACGAAAAAGGAACCCATTGGAGTCTCCTTTAAGATCTTTTCAGACTCTCTAAACATGAAAAGATTGTCGAGTGATCTTGCTTCCTTTCACACTCGTTAAAAGGTTTGAAAGGGAATCTTTCTAGTGGTATTTTATCTCTTTTTCGGCCTCGCGAGACTAACATTACGAAAAAGGACAACACTGGAGTCATCTTTAAGTTCTTTTCAGACTCTCTAAACATGAAAAATCACTGAGTTTACCTTCTTTGGACTCGTTAAAAAAATCATACATTGAAGGGCCCATACGAGACCAAACCCTTACCTCTTCCAGTTCGTTAAACAAAGGAAGAGGGACTTACCGAAGGTGAGTTATATCAAGCATGTGTTACCCTCCTTGAGCTCATTAAATTAAAAAGAGGTACTCGTTTATCTGGATGGGGAAAAAATTGAAGGAAGCAAGCCAATAAGTTTTTGAGAACATTACTAGTAACTCTTACAGTCGCCCTTTAATACAACATTTTATCTTTGCAGACATTTTTCCGTTGAACCTCTGCACTAAACCAATCCTTTGAGTTTCCTTACTCCTTTGGGTCACCCGACGAAAGTCACTGTGTCCACTGCATCATCATGTTTTGGTCCATGTCACGTTTCTTGTGTTGTGCCTCATTTTTCAAGGGAAATATCTACCTCGAGAGTCAACCATAGCAAATTCATGCTTCAATACACATGTCAGTCTATGTTCATTCGATCCACCAATTACATCTATGTGTCAGTTTTGTGTCATTGATGGGGGATACACCAAGGCCCTCCTTCGACGAGTCTATTCCTGTCGACTTCAGCACATTATCCAGGAGCTAGACTTAGAAACTAGTTAGTACCTTGGGACCTGCATGCCTCAATGGTAGGCCTCCTTGCATCCGACAGTGGGTTTACATCATTAACCTCTGATCTGATGATTCCATGGATGTTCGACTTCAGCTCATCCATTCACATTCGTTGGAATGTACTAGAGTAACTTGGGAATCATTGACATCAATGGTGATTTCCCTCATGCTTATTAACGGTTTACCTCATTGACCGGCAATCATGTGGTTTCTGCCATGTTCAACGTCAGGACATCTATTCATATGGTTAGATTCGTACTACATCGGGATCGGTAAAGAAGACCCTAGGTTGAGTCATCACTCTTATCTATACTTTTCCCGGGTTGCGATGAAGTTTCTTTTGAACATTGACACATATACTGTTACATAGATCCACTTTTTATTGGTCGTGGCTATGTCTTGTCGTCTCATAGATCCACTGTGTATTCTTCATGGCTATGATCGGTTCAGGTCATAGGAGTATAAATCCACATTGTATCTTTAGTGGCTACACCTTTTTGTCAATATAATTATGGATCCGCAGTGTATTTTACGACGGCCATACCTTGAAAGTCTTTATCACTCAAGCTTAGGTATGCATGCCTTGGGTTTGAAACATGTCATTATATTTGTTTGATGGTTGTGTGCAACTTCTATCAGGTTCTCCAAGTCCGTACCCTTGCTTGAAAAAGTCTACAAAGTACTTCAATTATCAGTTCTCGTCTTCTAACTTCGCACTTTAGGGGGCAATCTGTTACACATAAAAATTACTCATTGCGATGATGGCCTAGTGTCGTCATTACTAAATGTCGCAAGTGTCGCATTTCGCCCACAAGTTTCACAAACATCATACTGTCGTCTTCCCTATGTTGTGTCTCGGACGACATTATCAAGAACGCTTACAAGACACCTCAAAAGATTGGTTTTGAAGAGGAGAAGTCATTTGACAAAGAGTATAAGTCTTTTGCCACTGAGAAAACCACTAAAAAATCAATTTTGGAAGGCAACGCTCCCCTATACACTGTCAAGGAGTGCCAATGCTCTATGACCTCTTTTGGGGGAGCGTTCTAATGCTCTGTGCCCCATTCTGAGGGAGCACTGGCCTTTTTTGAGCGAATCTTTGGATTGTTGAGAGAAATTAGGGAAGAATCCCTTCATATCTGGAGTTGGTTGGATTCAGATATGAGGTCAAGGCTCGATCTTAGGGAAGATCCACAACTAAAGGAGAAAAATCCTCAACTTATCCCAAGAATATCTTAAGTGGTTAGGCCTCTCCAAGCCTATATAAGGAGGCCTCTTCATGGTGAAAGGGGAGACATTGTGAAGCATCAAAATTATGATCTCATAAGGGAGATATCATTGAAGCACCAACAGTCTGTGTGTGGATTATTTGAGCAAGGGTCTAGACAAAGAGAGCTTGGTGAAGTTGTTGCACCTACATCCATGGTTGTAAGCATTTCACTTTGTTTTCATTAATATAAATCTATGCTTGGCTTGTTTCCTTTAAAGTTTGTGTATGTTTCATGAATTTTTTTGTTTTATAGATCCATTATGAAGCTAATCATGGTAGAGTAGGAAGTATGTTTCGTTCTTGTTGCTCATTGTATTGCAGGACCTTCTGAAGAACTTAGAGATCAAGATCAGCCTAGATCGAGCAAGGACAAACGTCGGTAAAAAGTTATTTACTCTTCTTCCTTCTTCTTCCTTGGATAGTTTAGCTTCATGAAAAGGAAAGTCAATGTCCACAATAACACTTTTTTGTCTTGGTCATAGGGGTCTAGTATCCAAGAGGAAATCCACTTGTCCGCGGGGGGATTATCCTGTAACAGAAATTGGCGACTCCACTGGGGAGGAACTTTGATTTTTGATTCCTTTCCTAGGTCTTGTTTTGTCCGTTGCTCATTTTTTGACCTTCTTCATACTGTGTTTCTGATCCTTAGATGTGTTGTTGGATCTTGGATTCATCTTACACACTGAATTTTTTTATTTTTCCTGAGTTTTTTTTTATTTTATTTTGGGCAAAATTTTGAGTTCTGAGAGGCCAACACTCCCCTACCTTTACCACCAGGGCATTGGCACTCCCTTGCAAGCTCCCACAGAGCATTGCAAAGCTCTGGTACCCTTGACACCAGAGCGCTGACCCTTTTTCTACAAAAATCTTCTTGGGAGTAGTTTTTCGCAGTCTTCTTTTTGTTGATTCATCTACTTAGGGTTTATACTATCTTAGTGTGTCCTTGTTTAGCCTCCAATTATTTGATTTCTAAGGATTAATGATGTTTTGTTTGGATTTTTGACATCTATTTTCCTTTCTTTGAGTCACTCTTCTTCCCTGACATTTGGAGTCAATCTATTGCTTTCTCACTTATCTGATTGATTGAAAGCTGTTGTAAGGAAATTCAAAGATCTTTTCACTATTTCATTTTGATCTTTGAGGTCTTTTCTCCAAGCATTTCCTCCTGTCTGGATTTGGTTTTCTTTTGTCTAGTTTGATCACAACAAGGGTGTGTTTTTGTTTATGTGAAGTTTGCTTCGCGGTTGCTTAAATCTCACAAATCTTGAAGTTTGATTAACATAAGAAGCTTTACATCAAACTGATTATCAATCACATATAAACGTTTTAGCATTGTATCAGATTTTTTATTGCGGACTATTGCATGAGGTCGTTGCATATTAGTATTTGAAAGTGAAAGGAAAATCCTTCCCCTTCCCTTAAATAGACATTCATTGAAAGAAAAGGTTGTTTATCAATTCTTATGCATGTTTTGGGAATTGAGTCATGATATCATCAGTTTTCACTCTCATACACCTCTGAGTAAACAACAACCTTATTATCAAGCGCTTAACTAAAATTCATCAGACATTTTTACATTTTCTGTTAGCAAACCTACATTAGCTTAAGGTGTAGGGCTTTGGAATAGGTTGAAAGAATAACTTTCCAAAGCTATCAAGCAAACATTAACATCTTGCGATAGGGAGAGCAAATCCAATTGTCGTCTAGGCTTTCTGGGATCCCCCTCTCACACAGGGGTTATGCACGAGGTTGCGTTCGGGAGAGTTATGGAGATTATCCCTCCGTGGTTCAACCATTCATAGTAGTCAGATCGTATATTGGGGGTTCTTCTTGAGGTTCAATTGTCTTCATTTGGTCTCGGCTCTTCGTGAATTCTGAATCCATTCAGGATCCTCTGGAGTTCTACCGGTCCATTTGTCCTCAGTTCTCTCGAAGGATTTTGGACTTGTTATCCTGCCCATACATTCGGACTGGATTGTCGATTGTACCCGCCTAGGGGATGACTGTGATTTGGTGACCTTCGTAGCCATAATCTTCAGGGTCTTACACGAGGTGACAGTGAAGCGAAGTCTCACTATACCTGGAATAGATGTTGGTCAAACTCACTCGGGCTCCTTGGAAGGTAAATCCACATTTACTGCGTGGAAGCTTGCACCAAGGCGTAAGTCCGTTAAGCAGGTCGCCAAGGTAACTGATCCACCTGCTCTATCACCGCCCCTTCCTATATTGATCTCGTGATGTTGTTTTTCAACACCAAATAGTGGTTTCATTGTGGGAAGTTTTGTTTGATTGTTTTCTTTTCAATTCATAGCGTGTGTTGTTTTTTTTACTTAGTGGAACTTAGGTCGAGTCAGTGTTAATGGCATAAACTCCTGGGAGTACCAATGGAGGAACCCCTTGTCCGGGGAAACCTTTCACCTTTCCTTCTTTTGGAAACTTTGGTCCTCCATACATTGCCACACTGAGTCTTCCAGGACTCACCATCAAATTATCGGTTTGGTTATTCCCCACTCCGGTGATCTCGAATCCTCCTAGTGCTTCAGCTGCACCTAATACTTCAGATGTCAGTACGCCACCCACACATCAATGTTGTGTCGACTTTTCGCCTTCTTCACCCATCAAGTCTCCTTCCTTTTCTCCTTCTTCGCCTAGTGAAAGATCTAAAGCAAGTAACCAGGTTGATCAGAGGAAGAAGAAACAGAAAGAGAAGAAGAAGAAGAGCCCCAAAAGGACCGAGTCTCCAACCATATCAGATATTAGATCTAAGCAACTAGTTATTGTTAATAGTACTGGGAGTGTTGATGAGGTCAACAAGATTAAAATGAAGAATCTGAAACCCAAATTCCCTTGTAGTCTTTGTAAGGGTGATCATTTTCTGAGGGATTGCCCTAGTATTCCCAAGGTCTTAGAAATGTGGTCCTCCACGTCATCGACCCCTTCTAGACATGTTGGTGGCACCTCGTCAACTAGTGATGTTAAGTTTGGTAAGAAGAAGACAACTGTCAAATTTCCCTGTATGTTATGCGAAGGTGATCATTATTCTCACCTTTTTCCTCGTATGGACGAGGCTTCTTCTCTTTTGAAAAAGCTTCAATTTCCAATCAGTTATCGTAAGATTTCTCCCAACCCATCGTTAGTTGATGGACTGGTCAATCTAGTTCCATCCCCAGTCAATCTGGTTGATCAAGTGGTCAATCTAGTTTCATCCTCGGTTGAACCACTAACCCAAATGGTTGATCTATTTCCACCTGTCGACCCCATTCTCCCCTTGGATAATGAACCCAAGTGGTCGATTTGATGTCATTATCGATCGATCCCACTCCTCCATTGAGGAGTGCCAAAGTGGTTGCTCTGGTTACTTCATCGGTCAATCCCACTCCACCTCTGACGAGTGCCAAAGTGGTCGATCTAGTTTTGCCATCGATCGATCCCACTCCTCCATTGAGGAGTGCCAAAGTGGTTGCTCTGGTTCTGCCATCGGTCGATCCCACTCTTCCTCTGAAGAGTGTCAAAGTGACTGATCTAGTTCCTTCCTCGGTCAGTCCCACCCTTCATCCAAACAGTGCCAAAGTGGTTGTTCCAGTTACTTCATCAGTCAATCCCACTCTTCCTCTGAAGAGTGCCAACATGGTTAATCTGATCCCATCAACGATTGACCCTACTCTCCCTCTAGAGAGTAAGCCCGATTTTGCCCACGTTTTTCTCATTGATATAGAATCTACCGTGTTGAGGGGCATTCCTCTTTCTCCCATGAAACCCCCTCCAAGTAATGAGGCCATCCTTTTTTATTGGAGTGCGCTAACTGGACCTCGTCTTTCTTCTCACATTCCTTTCAATATTACAGTACAAGTTTGTGGTCGGGTCGTTCCTCAGACACTTATAGTTGAAGGTTCGTCCGTTAGTATTTTGCCCTCAATTGCTTGGCAAGCTTTGGGTTATCCTCAGCTTGTGCCAGTTACCCAGACTCTGTTCTCTTTTAACAGAAGAACCAGTCATCCTTTAGGGATCCTTCCTCAGTTTCCCGTAACTTTGGGAGGGAAAACTGTCTTCATTGATGTCATGGTAGTCCAAGACCCCTTGGATTTCAATTTACTCCTTGGGCAGGATTATGTCTATGCCATGAAAGCCATTGTGTCCACTATTTTTCGTGTGATATATTTCCCTCACGATGGAAGAATTGTGACTATTGATCAACTTTCATTCATTGGTCCTGACTGGATTACCTCCCTAAATGGTTCTTATATGCAGACAGTCTCGCCCCCGCCACATGTTAATTATGTGACGTTGTCTCCCATGACTTCAACTTCCGATGACTTAGATATGGTAGTTGACATGGTGATCTCTTCAGTAGGGCTTTTGGAGCCTGATCTCCTTACCCCTGATGGGACCCTCGACATGTGTCCCTTCCGGAGTATTCTTCTTCCATCCAGTGAAGATCTTTTGGAAGCCATGACCGAGTTTTGTCCCTTGACATGGTGTCCTTCCAGAGCATTATCCTCTTGGAAGTTGTGATCAAGAAGAGGCTACGAGCATAGTTTCACTTCTATGTGGAAAGCTCGTTAAAAAATGAAACAGAGGCTACGAGAATAGTTTCTCTTCTCTGTGGAAAGCTCGTTAAAAAATGAAACAAAGATCTTCAGCATATTTTTTTTCTCTCTGTAGCAAGCTCGTTAAAAAATGAAACAGAGATCTAGGGATTAAACTAGGAGCCTTAAGCATAGTTATTTTCCTGTGTCAAGCTCATTTAAAAAATGAAACATTCACCTCTCCTCTCAGGTCGAGTCTTTCGCCAGATCTCGTAGATGTCGAGTCGAGTCTTTCGTTAGGTCTCGTATCTGAAACTTCATTTCATCCACATGTATCCTTTTTTCTCCATCTAGTAGAGAAATTGGTGACAACCTCAAAGTCGGTGAATGAATTGAAGCTTGGGGGGCATGTCTCCAGCCTTTGATGATCATTCTGGAGTTAAGCCACTAGCTTTTCAAGCTGGGGCCATACCGAGCATGGTCTTAGTTCCTTCTCATGCTCGAAAAAACATGAGAACGCAACCGAGTAAAATTTTATCACTATTTCGGGCTCGCATGGATATACGAAAAAGGAACCCCTGGGAGTCTCCTTTAAGCTCTTTTCAGACTCTCTAAACATGAAAATATTGTCGAGTGATCTTGCTTCCTTTCACACTCGTTAAAAGGTTTGAGAGGGGGTCTTTCGAGTGGTAGTTTATCTCTTTTTCGGCCTCACGAGACTAACATTGTGAAAAATGACAACACTGGAGTCATCTTTAAGCTCTTTTCAGACTCTCTAAACATGAAAAATCATCGAGTTTACCTTCTCTGGACTTGTTAAAAAAATCAAACATTGAAGGGCCCATACGAGACCGAACCCTTACTTCTTCCAGTTTGTTAAACAAAGGAAGAGGGAATTACCGAAGGTGAGTTATATCAAGCATGTGTTACCCTCCTCGAGCTCGTTAAATTAAAAAGAGGTACTCGCCTATCTAGATGGGGAAAATTTTAAAGGAAGCAAGCCAAGAAGTTTTTGAGAACATTACTAGTAACTCTTACAGTCGCCCTTGAACACAACATTTCATCTTTGCATGCATTTTTCCGTTGAACCTCTGCACTAAACCAATCCTTTGATTTTCCTTACTCCTTTGGGTCACCCGACGAAAGTCACTGTGTCCACTGCATCATCATGTTTTGGTCCATGTCATGTTTCTTGTGTTGTGCCTCAGTTTTCAAGGGAAGTATCTGCCTCGAGAGTCAACCATCAAAATTCTTGCTTCAATACCTGTGTCAATCTATGTTCATTTGATCCACCAATTACAACTCTGTGTCAGTTTCGTGTCGTTGATGGGGGATACACCAAGGCCCTCCTTCGACGAGTCTATTCCTGTCGACTTCAACACATTACCCAGGAGCTAGACTTAGAAACCAGTTAGTACCTTGGGACCTGCATGCCTCAATGGCAGGCCTCCTCGCTTCCAACAGTGGGTTTACATCATTGACCTCTGATCGGATGATTCCATGGATGTTTGAATTCATCTCATCCATTCACATTCGTTGGAATGTACTAGAGTACCTTGGGAATCATTGACATCAATGGTGATTTCCCTCGCGATTGTTAACAGTTTACCTCATTGACCGGTAATCAAGTGGTTTCTGCCATGTTCGACGTCAGCACATATATTCACATGGTTAGATTCATACTACATCGGAATCGGTAAAGAAGACCCTGGGTTGAGTCATCACTCTTATTTGTACTTTGCCCAGGTTGCGATGAAGTTTCTTTTGAACATTGACACATATATTGTTACATAGATCCACTTTGTATTGGTCGTGGATATGTCTTGTCGTCTCGTAGATCCACTGTGTATTCTTCGTGGCTACGATCGGTTCAAGTCATAGGAGTATAGATCCACATTGTATATTCAGTGGCTATACCTTTTTGTCAATATAATTATGGATTCGCAGTGTATTTTATGGCGGCCATACCTTGAAAGTCTTTATCACTCAAGCGTAGGTATGCCTGCCTTGGGTTTGAAACATGTCATTATAGTTGTTTGATGGTTGTGTGCATCTTCTATTAGGTTCTCTGAGTCTGTACCCTTGTTTGAAAAAGTCTACAAAGTACTTTAGTCATCAGTTCTCGTCTTCTAACTTCGCACTTTCGGGGGCAATCTGTTACACATCAAAATTACTCATTGCGATGATGGCCTAGTGTCGTCATTACCAAATGTCGCAAGTGTCGTAAACATCATATTGTCGTCTTGCCTATGTTGTGTCTTAGGCGACATTATCAAGAACACTTACAAGACACCTCAAAAGACTAGTTTTGAAGAGGAGAAGTCATTTGACAAAGAGTACAAGTCTTTTGCCACTGAGAAAACCACTAAAAAACAATTTTGGAAGGCAGCGCTACCCTATACACTGTCAGGGACTGCCAATGCTTTGTGACCTCTTTTTGGGCAGCGTTCCAACGCTATGTGCCCTATTCTGAGGGAACACTGGCCTTTTTTGAGCGAATCTTTGGATTGTTGAGAGAAATCAGGTAAGAATCCCTTCATATCTGGAGTTGGTTGGATTCGGATCTGAGGTCAAGGCTCGATCTTAGAGAAGATCCACAACTAAAGGATAAGAATACTCAACTTATCCCAAGAATATCTTAAGTGGTTAGGCCTCTCCAAGCCTATATAAGGAGGCCTCTTCATGGTGAAAGGGGAGACATTGTGAAGCATCAAACTTATGATCTCATAAGGGAGATATCATTGAAGCATCAGCATTCTGTGTGTGGATTATTTGAGAAAGGGTCTGGACAAAGAGAGCTTGGTGAAGCTGTTGCACCTACATCCATGGCTATAAGCATTTCACTTTGTTTTCATTAATATAAATCTATTCTTGGCTCGTTTCCTTTAAAGTTTGTGTACGTTTCATGAACTTGTTTCTTTTATAGATCCATTATGAAGCTAATCATGGTAGAGTAGGAAGTATGTTTCGTTGTTGTTGCTCATTGTATTATGGGACCTTCTAAAGAACTTGGAGATCAAGATCAGCCTGGATCGAGCAAGGACAAACGTCGGTAAAAAGGTCTTTACTCTTCTTCCTTCTTCTTCCTTGGATAGTTTAGCTTCATGAAAAGCAAAGTCAATGTCCACAATAGCACTTTTTTGTCTTGGTCACAGGGGTCTAGTATCCAAGAGGAAATCCATTTGTATGTAGGGGGATTATCCTGTAACAAATGCAATGGAGACCATTGCTTCCTAAGGGGGGGGGATTGATCCAGGTGGATATTGGTGGCCACCCACCTATTCTAACTAGCTCCTCTTGTCCATTTTTTAATTCAACATGTTCTTTTGTACTTCTTTGTAATTGTGGGTTATACACTTATTGGGTTGTCTGAAGCCCTATACATGTTTCAGGTGGATATTGGTGGCCTCTCACCTAATCCAACTGGCTTATTTTGTATGTTTTCATGTCAACACATCTTGTTGTACTCCCAGGGCCCTTTTGGAGCCCTAAACAGTGTTTTTTTGGCTCACCACAATCAAAATTTAAACGGAGTCACAGTTTGACGGCGTAATGTGTAGTTCTCTGAAAGACCTTTTCAACGGGCTATCACGCACCTAAAACAAAGGTCACATGCAAAAGTTACGACCCTGGGAAGTTGACGTACCAACTTACCCATCGAAGCCCACATGACTTTTGGCATTTCACCTCCTAGGGTTAGGATTTTGGATGTCTAGGGTTTTGGCATTCACGAGTAATATCAAAAATGCCTCTGGAGCCTCATTGTAATCATTCTTCTCAGATGGATGTGTGTAGCAGTCATATCTCTTCTCATAGATAAATACCACCATTCAAGCAAGTGTTTCAATTCTGTAGTTTTACAGTTTCAACCTATTTCATTTATTCAATAGAAGATATTTCTCACTGGATATTTGTGTTGTTCTTCATATCTTTGTGTTTATTGTATTAAGTCTGTTAATCAATTTGTTCTGCTCCTAATTCCGGATTAGATGTGCTTAATTTCAAAGTCATACTCACTAAGGAATTTAAGCCATCTAGTTTTCCTAACATTTAGTGTTGTTTGTCCAAACAAATGTTTCATACCACAATGGTCTGTCCTCTCAAGGGATTCACCTTGTTGACCAATATTTTATCACGTTCATTCAAATAGGGATTTTTTAAATTGTGAAAAATAAGGTCAATATATTGTAGGTATTGGGGGGGGGGATGCAGGATATCAAGGGGTGTATAGGTATTGGGGAGTATAAAAGAGGTATCTAGTAAAAATAAGTATTTTTATTGGAAATATATATTGGGAGGGGTGTTCAACATAAGGATTTTGTGTGGTATTTATCAATATCTAGCGAAATTAGGGGTATTCTTTAATATCCCATGAACACGCGTGCTATGTCACAGGTTCACTAAGTGAAGACCCTATGTCTATCCTTAGCTCAAATTTCCTCCCCATGAGGTAATATCTCCACATCTTTAGCGCATGAACAATAATTGTTAATTCTAGATCATGGGTAGCATAATATTTCTCATGCTCTTTCAATTTTCTAGACTTATAACACACCACGTGATCCTTTTGTGTGAGGACTCCATCGAGCCCTTCCTTGCATGCATCAGTGCATACAACAAAATCTTCATCAAGGTCTACAATATTTGATATTGGTGCACTTGTCAAAACATCCTTCAACTCATGAAAACTCTCTTCACATTCGGACATTCAGAACTCCATTCAAATTCCATTCCCTTCTTTTGCAAAGAAGTGATTGGGCTTGCAATATTTGAAAAACATTTTATGAATCTTCGGTAGTAACCCTATAGACCCATGAATGATCTGACTTACGTGACATTTCTTGGCGTTGCCCATCCTCTAATGGCCTCTATCTTCCCGGGATCAATTGTTATCCCATCTGCTGAAATAATATGGCTCAAGTAATGAATCATCTTTTGACAAAATATGCACTTACTTAGCTTGGCATACAACTTATGCTCTATCAAAACATTTATAACCATTCTTAAATGTTTCTCACAATCCTCCTATGACTTGGAGTATATGAGTATATCATCTAGGAACATAATTACAAACTTGTCCAAGTATTCCTTGAACACTCCATTCATCAGGCACATGAAAACAGTCAAGGCATTTGATAATCAAAATGGCACTATTGTGAATTCATAATGCTCATATATTATCCTAAATGTTGTCTTGTTGATAGCTTCTTCCTTTATCCTTGCTTGATGATAACATGATCTCAAGTCAATCCTGGAAAGTATTTTTGCACCTTTCAGCTGATAAAGTATTTCATCAATCCCTAGCAAGGGATATTTGTTCTTTATGGTAACCTTATTCAACTATCTGAAATCAATACACAACCTTAAGGTTTCATATTTCTTCTTCACAAAAAGAATTGGGGCACCCCAATGTGACACACTTGGACGTATATACCCCTTCTTTAACAGTTCTTCAAACTACATCTACAACTCCTAGAACTCTGGTGTTCCCATTATGTATGGTGTATTGGACACTGGGGTAGCTCCTGACACAAAATCAATAAAGAAATCAACGTCTCTCTTTGGTGGTAGTCCTAAGATTTCCCCAAAAACATCCTCAAAATCCTTCAAGACTGGATGGCCTTCAATACTTGGCATTTTATCTTTGGTCGCCTCTTCCATATGGGCTGCAAAAAATTGACATCCCTTCCTGAAACTCTTTTTCAGCTGCATGGTTGAAATTTCTCTAACAATTATAGCTTTTGGAATCCCTTGAACACTTCCTTGTTGTGCTTCTTCATCAGGACAAGTGATTGTCTTGTTGTAATAGTCTAGGATAACATGGTGTTTTTCTAACGAATCTACACCAATTAAACAATCATGTGAACCTAATGGTATGATGTTCACATGCACCTTTATGTTGAGTCCATTCATGTCTATTGAACAATCCTTAACCAACTCACTGATTTTCCTCTTATCCCCTATGGCTAACTAAACTAACCAAGATTTCTTATGCTTACTTCTTTGTAAGTGAATTTTTTTAACAATGTTAGAGTTTGTGTAACTATGCCTAGCTTCAAAATCAATTAAATTGCTATGGGTTGGTTATCAATCTTACCTTCCACTTCAATCATGGGGAATTTATATTCTTCTTGCTTGTTGTCTAAGGCTACATAAATCCTTTGCATGTTTCCTTGCATGTCTTCCATTGTTTCATACTCCTCAATATTGTGGACAATCCTCATTCTTCCCCCCTTACAAAGGTAGTCCCTGTACAAGTGATATCCCTCACATCCCCAACACTTCATGGGTTGTTGTCTTGGCCATTTCCCAAAAGAATCTACCATCTTGGCTTCATTTTGGGCTGACCATCCTTGTTGATTTTCTTGTGAGTTGTTCTTAAAAAAGGGTGAATTAAAACCTTTTTGCCTTTACTCCTTCTTACCCTTCATCTTGTCATTCCAAGCTTTTTGGAAGATTGGCCTTCATTTGCTCTCCTCGTAAAGATTATTTGCTCTCCTTACGGGTTCCTCCAAAGTCCCAGGGTTATCATAGTGTATCTTGTCACTATAGAAAGATGGTAACCCACTCATAAATATTTGGATTTGGACCTTCTAATCCTTTACGAAGATCACATACTTCAACAACTCAAAGAATATCTTCTCGTATTCATTCATTGTCATGCTTCCAAACATGAGTTCAAAGAACTCTTTCATATTCCTTTCATAATAATGCTCTGACAAATATTTCTCTTGGAAATATTTTTTGAACTGCCTCCATGAGACCTTCTTATCATCAAGGTGTATGGCTTGCTTAAGCTGATCCCACCACATGGCTACCTTTCCTTGCAAGTGGTGGGTTGCAATTATGGTTTCCACTCTTGAGGGATAATCATGTAGCTGGAAACATTTCTTCATTTCCAATAGCCATGCTTCAACCTCTTGTCCTTTTCTATGCTCACCATTAAAAGTTGGCGGCTTGATTTTCTTGAGTTCACCTTGTAAGATGTCTGATTTAGGCCTTTTTCTCTGCCTCCTGAAAGGAGACACACTTGGGATTCTCCTTGGCCCTGAACTTACATGATATCTTCTAGTTGATTCATCTAGGGAATGATGATGCATGCTCATACTCCTTAACTGACTATCATTCCCATGATCATCCCTTCTACTATGAGGTCCAGATGTTGCCACTTGTCTAGTACTAGTTGCTTGCTTTGTGCTAGAGTCTTTATTTGCTTTCCTATGCAACATATTCAGACTCTTAAGTATGTCTTCCCAAGATTTAATAATATTTTCATTATTTTCCCTATATTTATGCACTTCCCTCTGGACACTTCTCATAGTGTCAGCCATCTCCACTGACTCCTCTCTGCCTCTTCTTCCATTGGACTCAGTCTCAACATTTCCCATGATGAAATGCAACCCTTTGATTTCCTCTTCATGGTTGTAGGACCCTTTGGAATCCTCCATATTTATAGTTCTCATATGAGAACCAAATCTGTCTTCCTGTACCTCTAATTCTGCAAGAAATGTGCATGCAACAATTGTTGTTAGAGTTATGCATAATATAAAATATTTCATAATTAGATTACACGACATTCTTCATTTCAATTTATGAAGAAACAAAATGCATTCATCCAACATTTAATTCTTTAGATACATTCCTCTCTGGAATAGCTCTCCAACAACTGTACTCATGCTTCATTATGAGTTCAACACAAAAAGTTACAACCTTCTTAAGTTGCAATTTCTATTAATTGCTCTCTTTTTTTACTGTTGCAAAAAAAAAATTATTTTATGCGAAATTGTAGTGCTCAATTCAAAATTTTGGGTCGATAGATGGATTCTCCTCCTTTAAACCTTTCCATTGATTGCTCATTTGCCTAACTCTGAGCTCTGAGCTGATAGTTATGGCTTGCATAAGTTTAGATTGTTTATCATTTTTACCCCTTATTGCTACAAATGTCTTCTCTCCCATCTTGTATAGTTTCAAGTACCCAGCTTCCAAATCTAGTTCTATGGATATCTTCTATGGTCTACGGGATTTCCATAGACTACTCTTGTGTCTCAAACTGACTTTTGGACAAGGAGTTATGCCTTCTGGAAGTAAATTGGTGCTGAAAATATACCTTGTACAGTTTCAGCTGTAATTTCCTCGTACCAGCTCTATTTTGCGCTCATAATAGCTCATTGGAAAGCCCTCACATAGTTTTTTCATTTTAAGCATTGAATATTGTGTGTAGGTACATAGATTCCTGTCGATTTCAACAACCTAAAAATGTTGTTTAGGGCCTCAAAATTCCCTTGCAAGTTGATGACCTTCAAAAACTAAAAAAATTCGTACAACATTAACTATTTTACTATTGTAACAATCTTTTTAATCCAAGCAATTGATCTTAAAATTGGGAGCAATCCCAACCATCAATCATCTAAAATTTTCCCAAGTCCATGGATAAATCTCCACCATTGATCACTAACTCGAAGCAATCTAGACCATCCATTCCCCACACTCAAAGCTCCATTGACGATCGACGATTTCCTCTGACAATCGACTTGTAAGACTTCGCAGAACTTGTTGACCCGACCATCGATGATCGAAAATTTCCTTCAGATGCATGAAACACTTCGCCATTTTTGTTGACTTGACCATCAACAATTTCACTTGGTCGAACGAAACACTTCATTGATTTTTCCAACCCGACCATCGACAATCAACAATTTATCTTGGTGACATGGCATGACAAGTATGTGCTGATTAGCATGACATGTACATGTTGACGTGGCATGACAAGTGGATGTTGACATGGAAACTTGGATGGAGTGGCATGACATGTGGATGATAACATGGCATGACACATGGATGTTGATGTGGCATGACATAGGGATGATGATGTGGCATGACACCTCATCCCCCTTCTTTCCCTTCATCAACGATCGATAAATTCTCTTGGTTGAATGAAACACTTCACAAATTTTGCCGACCTGACCATTGATGATCGACGATTTCTCTTGGTCGAACAAAACACTTCATCGATTTCATCGACCCGACCATCGTTGATTTCTCTCAGTGAACTAAATTCACTAATGAATTTAATTTTTGACCAAAATCCATGATGAATTTGGGCCATTGATCTCCAAGTCAAAATGATCTTGACCATTGATCCACCACACTTCACCCAACTCTGTTGATGAGTCTCGACCGTCGATCTATTATATTCTGCCAACTTCGAAAATTGAACTCAATCATCGATATGCTCCATTTTCCAAACTCCAAAAATGGATTTCAACCATCAATCTGCTCCATTTTGCCAAAATCCAAAAATGGATGTCGACCGTCGATCTGATCCATTTTTCCAATCTTCGAAAATGGATCTCGATTGTCGATCTGCTCCATTTTCCAACTCTTAAAAACTTATAAGTTTTTTTATCAATCTAGGATGAATATGGGTCGTTGATCTCAAAATTAAATGCGTTCTCGACCGTCGATCCATCAAACTCTCCCAACTTCTTCAACCGCCATTAAAACATAAATTTCAACCTTCTAAGTCAAATTTAACTTTGCAACCCATAGATTGATGCCCTTGATCAATTCTTCGACTATTTTGTGGGCAATTTCAACTTGAATTTGTCCATAAATTTGGGATTTCACTCCAGTTTCCCAAATTCCCCAAATCTGTTATAGATCCAAAATCTGTAATAACAAATTTTGTCAAATTTGCACTGATCTTGGCCCATACAAGCTTGGTGTTGAACCTTGAGCTTCGATACCAATTTGTAATGTTTCCCAACTTAACCGAGGAACATTACTAGTAGAATACACTTAAAAAAAATAAAAATAAAATTGCTAATGTATCATGTATCTTACCAGCTACGAGAAAACACACAGATTTAAACATGTGTTGATATCATTAATTAAATGAATCTACAACATTTTAAATAAACATGAATGCAACTAATAAATTCACTACAACAATGTATAATTCATTCTCATACACAAAGTAAAACGCAAAACAATTAAACTTGTGAAATAACTCAAAAACACAAATAAACACTTATATTTTAAAATTGTTGTGCAACCAACTGCTTGGGATGGACGTTCTACCCAATCATAGACTTGTTGTTCCATATCTCAATAACAAGCCACCCCTGAGATAGGACTAGGAATCCACATAAGAGGGTGTCTCTCACTATCCACTCACAACTTGGATAATCCCACGACCCACTAGCATTCTCCTACAACTATCCTAATTTCCAATAGCTCTCTTCCTCTCGACCTTCCCAAGCCAATGAATGTACCTCTTCACTGTCATCAGTGCATCAGGTGTCCCATTCATTTATCAGGGTCTCTCTGACACAAGTAACAATGAATCTCACTACTGAGAAACTCAAGGGAACTCACCACCAGAAGAACTACCAGGAAACAAAACAACAGGAAGCGTGTTGCTCCAGTGCAACTCACACACATGAGTTCACTCTTTAGGACTAAAAAATTAGTTCTTCTGCAAGAATGACAACTTGCTTCTTCAATATTCAACTCCATAATTCACCCTCCATTGTTTCTCTATGTCTAGTGCTCTTCTCCTCTAGTCTCTACTTGTTATTCATGTAAAAACGTGATTGTCTAATTCTTCCCCCTTGGCCATACAAATTTCCTCCCTTTTGCTTGCTTGCTTGACTTACACTCTTCCCTGAGATTATTGTACTTCATCCCCATGCTCCCAATAACTATGGGATGTGACTCTTCACACCCACCCTCCTACATGCATTCAATGATTGGGTTCTTCTACACTCAAGGGAAAATTAGAAGGTTCACGCAAAACATTAAAATCAGGAAAAATATTTGGGAATTAAACTCATGGCTAAAACCCCCCTTTCTAGACCCCTCCTGTCTTATGAATTACTCATCCCACCCCCCCC
>ML870016.1:0-12119 GCA_009831015.1 Picea engelmannii | reverse complement strand
TAAAAAACATTGCTACCCACAGCCTTGGTGATAGTGTAAGGCCCATAGCGAAGTGGGTGGAGCTTCCGATGGGGCCCCGTGAGATGCTCCTTCTGCAAATGTAACTAGACTTTGTCTCCAACCCGAAACTGGTGTAGTACCCTGTGTTGATCATGGCGTTGCTTGTACTTAGAATTGGATTTCTGCAAAATCTCTTGGACCTGTTGGCAGATGTGTTGAATCCACTCAATGAATTTGGTGGATTTGTTGGTCTCAGACTGAACATGGGAAGAGTCTTTCTGTGTGGTGGCAAGAGGTATTACAACATCAATGGGACCCAAGGGTTGGAATCCTAGTCCCACATGAAATGGGCTATGGTCAATGGAGCTATGGAGATCCCTGTTGTAACGGTGTCGAACATATGGGAGACTCTCATCCCATGTACGTGGATGCTTAGAGTTGTGCATTCATAGGATGTGCACAATCATCTGATTGACAACCTCTATTTGGCCGTCTATTTGGGGGTGGAAAGAAGTGGATTTAGTGAGCTTTATGTCCAACAGTGACCAGAGAATTGACCAAAAGGTGTCGAGGAACCTGCTGTCTTGGTTGGAAATGATGGTCTATGGTATCCCAAAATGGACCCACACTCGTTCGAAGAAGAGCTTGGCAGTATCTACCGCTTTGATATTCTTCTTGAAGGATGTGATGACGACCATCTTTGAAAACCAATCAATGACCACAAATACATAGTCATTGCCTTGCTTGGTGGACGGAAGGCCAGACATGTAATCCATTGAGATTGATTCCCAAGGCTTCTTGAGATAAGGAAGAGGGGTGTATAAGCCTTACTTCTTGATGGATGGATTTGAAATGGTATAGACAATGCAATATATGATATACTTGTTGACGTCCTGTCGAAGTTTTGGCCAATAAAAATGTTTCTGAAGAACGACCATAGTTTTCTCCACGCCAAAATGTCCCACCATCCGACTATAGTGGTCTTCCTGAATCAACTTTACATGCTCTCTTGTAGGAACACAGAGATGGCCCATGTGGCATAATAGTCTGTCTTGAATGTGAAAATCGGTGACAATCACTCCTGTACCTAAGAGCTGATAGGTGGTGGCGAATTTTGGATCTTGTTGATAAAGTTGGGGCCACTCAAATGCCTCGTGTCCACAAGAATGGATCACAGTGGCGAGTGCAGCCACGAGAGGTCGACTGAGGCAGTCAACGACATGATTTGATATCCCTGTCTTATACTTGATGTTGATATGGAACTACTGCAGGTAGGTGGACCACTTTTGATGGCAGTCATTCTGCAATTGCTCCCATGTCTGTATGAATTGCAAAGGCTTGTGATCAGTGTGGATGATCGTCTCTTTTCCTAGAATGTAATGCTTCCATTGACGACAGGCTTGTACAATGGAATACATTTTATTGTCATAGGTGGGGTATTTTCAGACAGTATTTGAGAGTGTCTCACTATGGTATGCCACCGGATGACCGTGCTGAGTGATAACTGTGCCTACAACATAGTCAGATGCATCGGTCTCATCTCAAACGGTTGTTGTAGATCAGGCAAGGAGAGTACTGGAGCTGAGCACAAGTGATGCTTTAGATAATTGAATGCTCGTTGTTGTTCCTTCCCCCACACAAACTTTGCCCTGCGACTGCCCTTGGTCACCTGGTTGATGGCCCATGCAATATGGGAGAATCCCAACACGAACAATCGGTAAAAGTTGGCCAGTCCCAAGAAGCTCCAAAGGTCGGTTAGTGTGGTCGGGGCTGGCCAGTCACGGATGAATTGGATCTTAGCTGATGAACATGTACCCCGTGCTCATCAACAATGTAGCCCAAGTATTGGACCTTGTTCATGCCAAAAGAGCATTTTTCCAAGTTGGCATATAGCTTGTGCTGCCGCAAGCCCGCAGAGTGCTCAAAACCTATTGAATATGCCGCATGTGATCCTCCCAAGTTCTGTTGAAGATGAGGATGTCATCCAAATATACCACCACAAAAGAGTTGGTGAAGGGTCTCAATACATCATCCATCAACCTCATGAAAGTGGCTAGTGCATTTGTTAATCCAAAGGGCATGACCAACCATTCGAAGAGACCTTCTTTAGATTTGAAGGTTGTCTTTCATACATCAGTTGGTTCGATGGGAACCTGGTGGTAGCTAGACTTTAGGTCAATCTTGCTGAAGAACTTTGACCCCTTGAGTTGGTCAAGAAGGTCATCAATCCTGGGAATTGGGTAATGGTTTCGGACTGTAATTTTGTTTAAGGCTCTGTAATCAATGTAGAGTCACCAAGTCTTATCCTTCTTCTGCACTAGTACAATCGGGCTTCCGCAAGGGGAGGAGCTGGGTCTGATGTGCCCCTTTTGAAGAAGCTCTTGGATATGACGCTTGATTTCTTCATTTTCCATCAGTGAGCGACGATAGATTGGTCCATTGGGTAGACGTGCACCAGGGATCAAATAAATGCTTGACTTGGCAGTGCATCAGTACCCCAGTGGGTGAGGAGAAGATGTCTCTGTATTCTTCCATGATCTTGTCCACTTGATTCTGTTGCAAAGATAGGCTTTGTGTAGAGGCCACAAATGTGGCGGTGACATTCTGCTTACTGTGAGCACGGATCATAAAGAAGACGAAATTCCTGGTCTGTGTAATGACCTTACTGCATTGTTTAGCAGAGATTAAACAAATAGCGGTAGGCGACGCTACCTCTGGTATCCTGTACAATTGTCTACCCAACGTAATAATAACACTGTGGGGTCTAAAATCATACATATCATGACGCTTCCAAAAATATGGTTGTCCTAAAAGAACATCACAAACTTTAAGGGGAGTAATATCACACAATACCTCATCTTTGAAAGGCTTGATCCCGTAGGGCAGACGAAATTGTTGGATGACACAGAGATCTCTCCCTTGACGAAGCTAGCCGATGGTGTAGGGATGCAGGTGTGGTATCATCGACAGGTCCATCCGCTTGACAACCTCTGCTGACATCAAGTTCTTCTGACTGCTTCTATTGACAATGAAATGAAGGGGAGCCCCCTTTACCCACATATGTGAGTGAAAGAGGTGTTCCCCTTCCTTTGGTTCTTCTGGTTCGCTTGGCTGGACTTTGGTCGTAGTGTCAATGGCACTGGGTTCAACATTGATAATCTGCTTCCCTCCTTCTGGATTTGATTCAGAATCAGAATCGACCTCTGGCTCGAAATCCTTCAGCTCGACCACGAGTGACTGCTTGGAGCGACATTATTAAGTGTTGTGCCAAGGGATTTTATGGTACTCACACCAATTTCCCGTGTCCTTCTTTGTCTTCTCATTTCCCTTCTTGTGTTGCGACTTGGACTGGTTGCCCTGAGAGTGGCCATCTCGGCTCGGTCCCTTGCTATGTGGGTTGGGGCCAACTTTTCCCTGCTTTAGTTGTGAGGAGTTTGCAGATCCAAACTCTCGCCTCTTCTGCTCGATCTTGACAACGTATCTATAAGTCGTGCCCAATGAGGCAATGTTCATAAACTCCATTTATGTTTGAATGTATCTATGCAAACAACCATGGTATTTGAGCACCATATGTCTCTCAAAGCCTTTGATACCCAATTTGGTGCATAGGGTATGGAAAATATTGGTGAAATCTGGTACTGTCTGGTCCCTTTCTTGACGCAGGGCGGTCCATCCGATGTACTGGTCCTCATAGCTTCCATCAGGGTAGTATTGTTCTTCAATGGTGTCCCGGAAGGAATCCCATGTAGGGGAAACCACAAATATTGTAGATTCCTCTACGACCCTTTTCTCAGAGTAAGTATCCCACTAGTCCTTAACATGGGGGCGACCATGAGAAATCTACAACATCCACATCTATCAGTCCTTCAAATAATGGAATATCAAAATTTACCTGTACCTTGAAGGGGGTTGCATGGTCGCTTGATGAAGATGCTTCTCCTGTGGGTAGTTGTCGAAGGATCTACGCAAAGTTGTCCATCATTTCGTTCCTTTGTCGCACAAGGGCTTCCTCGAGGAACATTTTAATAGGATCTCCTACTCCATCATCTTTCTTTTCATCCCCCATGGGTTGTTGTCGGGCTCGGCATGGCCAATCTTGCAACGACCCGATTGGTTCAAGTCCCAACTTCTTGTACCCAGATCTTGTCGGGGACATTCACGAAGAAAAAAAATGAAGAGAGGACCACTCTAATACCACTGATCCAGATTTAGGAGTGGAATGAACCGATTAACAAAATGAATACAATAAACACATAGATATGAAGAACAACACAGATATCCGGTGAACAATATCTTCTATTCAATAAATGAAATAGGCTGAAACTGTAAAACTGCAGAACTAAAATACTTGCTCGAATGGTGGTATCTATCTCTGAGAAGATATGTGGCTGCTACGCGCATCCATCTGACCAGAATGATTACAATGAGGCTCCATAGGCCTTTTTGATATTACTCACAAATTCCAAAACCCTAGACATCCAAAAACCTAACCCTAGGAGGTGAAATGCCAAAAGTCATGTGGGCCCTATGGGTAAGTTGGTACCTCAACTTCTCGGGGTTGTAACTTTTGCACATGACCTCTATTTCAGGGGCGTGATAGCCCGTTGGAAAGGTCTTCCAGAGAACTACACATTATGCCATCAAACTCTGCCTTCATCTACAGTTTGTGTATGGCGAGCCAAAAAAACACTGTTTAGGGCTCCAAAACGACCTTGGAAGTACAACAAGATGTGTTGACATGAAAACATACAAAATAATCCAGTTGGATTATGTGAGAGGCCACCAGTGTTCACCTGGAATATGTGTAGGGCTTCAGACTACCCCAGAAGTGTAGAACCCATAGTTACAAAGATGTACATAAGAACGTGCTAAACTAAAAAACAGATAAGAGGAGCCAGTTGGAATAGGTGGGTGGCCACCAATATCCACCTGGATCAACATCAAAGGCAAGGAGAGCCAAGTGGCCGATGCAATCATGAGATGAACGAATGAGATGCATTGCACAACCATCAACATGTATAGGACTGATTTGAAAGACAAAATTTTAGAGGCTGCAAATTCATATCCACACTATTTGCAAATAAAAGAAACATTATAGCAAGGCATTGTACAATGAAAATTCAAATATCATGAGTTGCAAGAGGATGGAATCTTCATGTATAGAGGAAAAGTATATGTGTCAAATTCCAGAGAGCTGAAAAATATAGTGCTGAGAGAAATGCACAATGTCTCATATGTTGGGCACCTAGGATATCATAAATCAATTGTAGTTGTAAGAAAACAATACTTTTGGCCAATAATGAAGAAAGAAGTGGTTGATTACATAGTCATATGCCTAGAATGTCAGAAAGTAAAGGTTGAGCATAGACATCCAGTTGGGTTGTTACAACGATTACCCATTCTATAATGGAAGTGGGAAGTTGTTACAATTGATTTTATTACTAAGCTGCCCAGAACAATGAAGCAACATGATTCCATCATGGTAGTGGTGGATAAATTGACTAAGTCTGCACATTTCATCCCAATGAAGAATACTCACAAGGCCACATCAAAGAGATCTACATGAAAGAAGTTGTTAAGCTACATGGAGTGCCCAAGGCAACAGATTCAAACATAGATCCCAAATTCACATCCAATTTCTGGAAAGGTTTGTTTAAAGGATTCGGGACAAATTTAAATCTCAATACAACATATCACCCAGATTCAGATGGGAAAACAAAAAGGACTAACAGAATAATTGAGGACATGCTTAGAATGTATGTGATGGACCAACCATCCAAGTGGGAGGACTATATTCATATATTTGAATTCTCTTACGATAATGGTTATCAAGCCTCATTAAAAATGAGTTCATTTGAAGCATTGTATGACAAGAAGTGTAACACACTAGTGAGCTTGGATAACCCAAGATACATAGATATTATTGGGCAACCCAACAAACATAGTTGTTATTGGGCCATATTTGTTCAAGAAAATGGAAGAGAAGATGACAAGGATCAAGAAGAATTTAAAGGTTTCCCAAGATAGGTAGAAGAGTTATGTAGACAAGAATAAAGTTTTCAGAGATTTTAAAGTGGGTGAACATGTATTTTTAAAAGTGAAAGTGAAAAGAAGTTCATGAAAATTTGGTTGCTACCCAAAGTTGGCAGTAAGATACTATGTACCTTTTGAAATCTTAGAGAAGACAGGGCTAGGTACATAAATGCTACCTTCACCTGCTTCCATGAGAGTGCATAATGTATTTCATGTGTCCTTATTATAGAAATATGTGCCTAGCCCTGACCACATAATTGATTGGATTGTGATCCAGGTGGAACACAAAGAATATTTCTGGGTCGAACAAGTGCACATCCTAGACCGAAAGGTCAAAGTGTTGAGGAACAAATATATAGGCCTATTAAAGGTCCATTGGATCTGCTACAGTCTTGAAGACACTACATGGGAGCACGAGGAAACCACGAGGGAGGAATACTCGCAATTTGTTGTCAATTTTGAAGAAATCATAATATAAGAATGCAAGACTCCATTTTGGGCAGATAGAGTTCTGTAACCATGTCTTGGAGTTTTCAAAGCCAACCTACACTGGGAACTCTGATAAAAGAATGATATAGCCCGATGGACTAAGAACAGTGAAGGGGCTACATTCCTTAGGTTAGCAGTTTGAGAGGAACAAAATATTATGGTTGGAACTATTGCTGTAATTGTGAAATTGCAAAATTTTATTTTTTTGAGTATTGTGATGTAAATTTGTATATGTATTTCAACATAATGATGTGCACCGAGGACAACGCACAATTGTAGGGGAGAGGGAATGTAACATCCCCACTATAATCCCCAATTTAATTAATGTATAATGTAGATATGAATGTGGCTATGGCCAAACAATGTATATGTGAATTGTATTTTTTAATTTTAATAAATAAAATGTGATGTCGGTTGCTAGGGGACACGAAAAACGATGTGGGGGGGGGGTGGCTGAGTAATCCACAAGAGAGGAGGGGTATAGAAAAGGGGTTTCTAGCCATGAGTTTAATGCCCAAATATTTTTTCTAATTTTAATGTCTTGAGTGAACCTTCTATTTTTCCCTTGAGTGTAGAATAACCCAATCATTGAATGCATGTAAGAAGGTGGGTGTGAGGAGTCATATCTCATAACTATTGGGAGCATGGGGTTGAAGTAGAATAATCTTAGGGAAGAGTGTAATTCAAGAAAGCATGTAAAGGGTAGGAAATCTGTATGGCCAAGGGGGCAGAATTAGATGGTCACATTTTTGCATGAACAACATGTAGAGAACTGAGGAGAAGAGCACTAGAGTTGGAGTAACAATGTAGGGTGAATTATGGATTGTTTTTGGAGTTGAAGACTGAAGAAGTAAGTTGTCAGGATTTCATAAGAACCAAATTGTCAGGCCTGAAGAGCGAACTCATGTGTGTGAGTTGCACTGAAGCAACAAACTTGTTGTTGTTTTGTTTCCTGGTAGTTTTGCTAGCAGTGAATTCCCTCGAGTTTCCCAATAGTGAGATTCATGGTTACATGTGCCAGAGAGACCTTGGTAAACAAATGGGACACTCGATGGACTGATAACAGTGAAGAGGTACATTCCTTGGCCTAGGCAGTTCGAGAGGAAGAGAGCTGGTGGAAATCATGATAGTTATAGGAGAATTCCAGTGGGTTGTGGGATTATCTAAGCTGTGAGTGGACAAATGAGAACACCCTCTTTTGTGGATTCATATCCCTAGCTCTAGGGTGACTTGTTGTTGAGATCTGGAACAAAAAATCTATGGTTGGGTGGAATGTCCTTACCAAGCAACATGTTGCACAACTATTTTAAAAGATAAATGTCTATCTGTTTTTTTAAGTTATTTTATGAGTTTAACTACTGTGCATTTTACTTTGTGTATGAGAATGAATTATATGTTGTTGTGATGAAATTATTAGCTGCATTCATGTTTTTTTAGAATGTTTTAGATGCATTTAATTAATGGTATCAACAAATGGTTAAATTTGTGTGTTTTCATGTAGCTGGTAAGCTACATGATACATTAACAATTTTTATTTATTTATTTGTAAGTGTATTCTGCTAGTAATGCTCCTCAGTTGAGCTACGAAACATTACATTGTTAACGTATGTGAGGGAATCCACCAATGATGAAAATGAACCCCAAGGTACCTAGTACAATCTAGCGAGTGTGAATAGAGGATATGATGTCGAACACTCATAGCATAAATTGATCAAGAGTCAATGAGGTAAACCCACTGTCGATTTAGAGGAAGTTTGCCACTAAGGAAAATAAGCTCCAAGGTACTAACTGGTTTCTAGATCCCTTTCCTAGATAATGTGTTGAAGTCGATAGGAAAAGATCCATTGAAGGAGGGCCTTAATATATTCCCCATCAATCAACACGAGACATATATCAAGAGATGATGTGAAGAGATAGAATCACCAAGTACAACTATCGCAAGGATGTATGACTTGGATGGTCATCAAGATTGTAGATGGCCGACTTAGGTTTAACTTACATTTGAACATATAGCACAACAAAACGATGACTTGGCAGCAAGACTTAAGAGCACCATTGATAGAGTGCAACAAGGTATGAGGCATTGAAGCACTCTCTATAATGACTGGAAGAGTAACCAGTCAGAGGAGTATATGTGACTCATATGAATGTTATACGGCTCTTAGGCAAGCCATAACCCAACCGTAAGATAATGATTCAAAACAAGTGTCATGTTCAAGGGCGATGTGACTGATGATACCACTTTTATAAATATAGATCAATAGTAAAAAAATACCCTCACTCTTTTTTGTTTTTGAGTGTCTCCTTAATGGTTTAACGAGTTCAAAAGAGAGATAAAAGTGTGCTCGATAGTGTCTTTTTTGTTCAATTTTCAGTAGCTCAAAAAAGAGTTAAAAGTATACTCATGAGGTGTCTTTTTCATGGTTTAACGAGTATGAAAAAGAGTTAAAAGTGAGCTTGTCATGTATCTTTTCATGGTTTAAAGAACACGAAAAGGAGTTAAAAGTAAGCTCTACTGGAGAGAATGAGTGGCTTAACAACATGCATCTATGTTCCAAGCGCGAGGAATCGACCTAGGCAAAGTAAATGCAATGAGGTAATAGTAAGTGAGGTCCACTCATAGCAGTAGTTCTCTCCATGGGTGATGGTTAGAAAACGAAGGAAAAATAATGCAAGTGGCGAAAGGTCTAGTGTGACTACAATGATAGTAAGCGGGATTAAGGAAAAAAACAATGCCACAGTAGTCACCAAGACATGAGCAACAAATGCATATGCGACCATAAAGTAATATAAATTAACGGGAACCCCCTTGGGGTATGGCCAGAACATAGATGAAGAGAGAAGAATGAGGCTCGACTCTGAGTCATGGTGGGTTTACAAGAGGGCTCCCGGGCATATAGGAAATCACAACAACGACATCAAAGGGAAATCAAGGTGCTAACTAGGGCATCCATGGAGGGTAGGCTCGACTGTGGAAGTTACAACATGCAAAAACATAGTGGCTTATGTCGCAACCTGACGAGATTGAATCTAACAACAAAATGGATGGTTAATAATGCAAAATAGTGATGGAAGGAAAAACCTATCCCTATCCACCAATTTGAGACATGTACCTCAAGTTCGGTGGATGTCACCGTAAAAGATGCCAAACAAAATGTCACCTAGTCCTGTAAAACACATCCAAAAATACTGGACTCGAGGTTAAAATGCGTAGTGAAAATCTAGAAAAAAACAACAAATGTTTTTGTGTTTTTTGGATATGATATATGTAAAACAAAAAACACTCACACCACACACCTATATACAAGGAACTACGTATCCTGGTAGTTTACACAAAGTATAACCCATCGCTAGGCTCAAGCTAAAGATCTTGATTGTCACTGATGAACTCATAAGTCGTTTTCAACAATGTGTGGTGCAACATGCCAGGGCCACACCACATAGAATCAAAGTTTCATTTACGAAGAGTTTGATCGTGAATACTTTCATGAGATATTATAGCCCCTTGATGATGCCCATCAAAACACACACGAGGTATGAAACATTGATCTTCAGGGTAACTAAGAGCGAAGAATTCAGTGGAAAATTTCAAACAAGATATCCAAGGCACAAAGAGGTCAAGATTGAGAATTTCACTATATGCTCTAGTAAATACCCCTAGTCCTGGATAAAAAATCCTCATGTTAACTTTCGTGGGTTCCAAATCAGGGAGAATGAATGCTTAATGATGCTCATCTTCCCTTGGATTATCTATCGAAGCCAAGACTTTCAAGATGGCCTCTTCTGAAGGCAACTCGAAATCGAGGAAATCATGTGAAGTAGGAGGAAGAGTGACAACCCATGAAGGCCCAGGATATTGATTGGATTTGACATCCTGTTGGATATCTAGATTAGGGCCAATAGATGCTAACTGGATCGCTTGGTAGGCAATCTCAACTGCTATAAGTGACATGTTAGCTCCGTAAGACTCAACTTCCTTCAGATGAGGTACCTCCCAAGGATCAAAAGACCCAAGGAATCCACTAGGAAAAGAAGATATGATCAAAGAAATGTTTTAAGAAGGTGGTGGTAGAAGGGTAAATGTATGCATTAATGAGGAGTCTTTGAACATCCTTGCACCAACACTCTTGTAAGCACTATGGGAATCACCGACAAAGGGTATATTATAACTCACATTGGTCTTAAGGTCTGGGGTACAAAAGGCAAGTTGATTGATAGTGACGATCTTCTCTTGGTAAGGAAAGCAAAGGACCCTAAAGACCAACCAGATGATAGTCGTCATCTCATAGAACCAAGTGTGCCCAAGTAGCAAATTATACTCCAGAGGATCATCGACCACCTCCACTTTGACGGAGACAACCTTACCACCTAAGTCGATAAGCAATGTAGCAATAATACCATGAGGTCTGAACATGTGTCCATCAAAGGCCTTCACAAGGTGTTAGATATGTTGCGCTTTGGAGAGCCAAGAGCTATCCAACATGCAATGGACATAACGCAAGTAGAGGCACCTTCATCAACCACCACGAGGAAGATGTTTTTCCCCTTTGCTGTCACTTGAACCTGGAAAGCAAGTTGGTGGGAAAGCCTATTATGAGCGTGGTCCAAGTCAAATGCAATCAAACTAGACTCCGAGGGGTCAACCCCCCATATCATTGACAACAATGCTTTCCACTATGCAGGGCAACTTTGGAGGACTTCTAAAGAAAACATGGAAAATGGTGCATGGGCAAAGTCTTCCACAATATTGTAGTTGTGGGCAACCCGTGCGTTCAAGTTATGGGTTGTGTGTCAAAGAACACCCTTTGGTGGGTGAAGCAATGTCTCGAATGATGGCTTCTCGATTTGTAGAGGGCTACCAGGCTAGGAAGAAGGGTCGGGATCCTAATTTGCAAGACCAACTTTAGGAGTATCATAGTTACGTGCTCGAGTTTGTAAAGAAACCATATGGTCACACACGAGTATGTTGGCAGTTGAGGATGACCCCTTCAACTGAGTAGTACCTTCCATGTCCCTTGCAGAGGGGTGGGATTTGAAGCAACCATTTGTTGGGGTTGGGGAGGGAATGTATAAGTTAAGACAACAGGTTGTTGGGGAGCCTTCTAATGGGCAAAGTAGCGATGGATTTCATCCATCTTGGGCTTGTGAGTGGGATGGTATTCTCCACAAATCTTGCAAGGAAACCATTTATTTTTCTTCTCTTTCATGCCTCCCACAATATTGTTTTGGGTTTGAGGGGTTCCACGCTTATTGTTATAATTGTTTTTCTTATTTCTCTTCTTCCATCCAGGTTGTTGAGGATTCTTCGGCTGTGTGGATTGCATAAAATTCACCTTGGAGGGTGGAGCAAGAACTTGAACAGTTTGGGTGGTGGGTGTGATGAAATTTTCATTTGACCCAATTGTCCAGCTAACTAGCCTACAAATGCAGTGGAAACAAAACCAACCACACCATCAACATGAGGTCTTGGGTTTGGTCTATGAGAATCGGTTGACGACCTTGGATCATGCAAAATAATATCATACAATGTGCTAGACTAAGGGTAGATCATGTGTAAATAATGGGCACATAATATGGCTTGCTCCTCGAAAGCCACC